>PVLD010016562.1:0-44579 GCA_004027595.1 Dinomys branickii | reverse complement strand
AATTTGTAATAGCTAAAATGTGGAAGCAACCCAAGTGCCCATCCACAGAAGACTGGATTAAAAAATTGTGGCATTTTTATATAATGGAATATTATTCAGCTATAAAGAAAGACAGTTTTGGGGACTTTGTAAGCAAGTGGTCAAAACTGGAGTCCATACTCATAAGTGAAATAAATCAGCGATACATGTGCAGGCAACGCATTGTATCACTGGTGTAAGAACCCAAGCGTGGGAATATAAACTAAGAGACATGAAGGAAATCTGTTCTAAAACAAAGAACAGATGGGACAAGGGAAAAGAGAAAAGAAAGAGACAAAAATGTATGTATGTATATATGAATATACATATATGCAGGAGGGCTAACATGGTTCTACTATTGTATTATGTCACTTAATGCTAAGGAATAATCGATAACGGGTTATTTGATCAATATTGTATGTCTGAATGTGTTATCCTGAACACACACTTCGAAGATATCAATATGCAAAGCAGCAACTATTGGTGGTTTTTTTTTGTTGTTGTTATTGTTGTTCTTTGCCTGTTTTGTTTTTTGTCTTTGGATTTTTGGTTTTTGTGTTTTTTCCGTTGTTGAGAGGATTAATTGTCTGACTAATTTTGCATGTCTGTATATGGGTTCATATATTTACACTTCGAAGATATCAATGGATAAAGCAATAACCACTGTTGAAACCATGTCACCTTGTCTATAGATTAGTTGTGATTGTACTATTTTTTATGCTAATTGGTGTCTGTTTGTTAATATGTTTTTGTACTTTTATTTTTTTTAAATAAAAAAATAAATGTATAACAATATTTTGAGGAGAGTATAAATATTGATAACCATAAACAAATAAAACAAAATGCCACTGTAAAGTATTTATATTTATGTCATCCTTTGACTCCTACAAGCATGTGTTTTGCAATAATCATATACAGCTATTGTGATACACTCACATAAATAATAAATAAATATAGGTAGATTGGAGGTAAGTATTCAAATATTTTAATGACAAAGGCATAAGGTCCAAGAGCTTTTTGTGACCATGGTTCTGCCATGCCTTCTGACCTGGTGAGAATTTATTTCTAGCACATTATGTAGGCTTTTGTGTATGCCAGATAGCTACGGCTTGTGGATGAGTAAGTTAAGAGAGCAATAAAAACATATTTAGAGTTATACATCAGTGAAGCTTCAATTAAGAAACTAAGATGCATTAAATGGCCATAAATATAAGTTTTAAATGTCATATTCATCTCAGAATCTCAACAGTATCCCCATGTTGGTACTGTGTTTTAAATTCATTTAGAAATATTAGATTTGACTAAAGTGTCCTTTCAACTCCAAGGTTCCTAAAACCATAAAACTACCTTCTGCCTCAGGATGAAATTTCATGTTCACAGAGGATGTCAAAATTTCTGATAGCCAAACCACAACTGTTATAAACAAAATTGTCCTTAACCTTACATGCCAAATTACATTACTTGTATGTTCAACCCTCTCCAATGGTGCTTCCTTCTCGAAGCAAAAGCTGACATCCTTGGGAACATCTACCAAGTGTTCTCTGAACCCAGCCCTGCCTACTTCTCTGGGCTGGGCTCCACCCCTTTTGCCCTCAGCCCCTGAGCTGCAGCTACGCTCTGATCGGCTTGCTCTTCTTCGCTCTTCCCCACCGCAGGCTGCTCCTTCTGTTCCCTCACCCTGCAGGGATCCTCCCTCGCCTCCCTCAGGCCTCCTTCCGGCTATCACCTTGGCAAGCAGGCCTCCCCTGAACACCATCCTGCGACCTCTATCCCTTCCCCTTATTCATTTTTCTCCTTAACTCTTATCACCATCTCCACACATACACGCGTGCCTGTTTTTATGCATGCTGCTAGGCATAAGGGAAGATTATGCGTTTTGCTCATTTTTTATCCCTGGCACTTAGCACAGACAGTGCCTGACACACGCTATTGAAAACATCTTTTGAATAAGCATTCATCTTAAGCAGAAAACTAAAGAGTTATTTCAAAATGCTCAAAAAGACAAGGAGAAATTGCCTTCATTTATTCAACCTTTATTACACACTTACGGTGTGGTATGTAAGGCACTATTTTGGATCATTGCAGAAAATACAAAAATGAGCCAAACTAAACTCCTTGAAGAAGATCATGATTCACTATGATACATAAACGCAAATCATCCTCACACCCAACAGACTGTGTCTGTCAAGCGTGGTGGAAGGGTTGCCGGCATCAGGGAGTGTCAGGAGGACAGGACCCTCTTCTGTGTGGTTACAGAGGAAAGAAGCAACAACAGGAAGGACTTCAGAGAAGAAAGAATTTGAATTCATCCTTGAAAGTAAACTTCGGTTCCTAACTTTAGGCATGCTACACATTATGCTGCACAATGCCTTTCTCTGTAAGCTTATTTTCAGTGTCTCCCTCTCCTTACTTTATGGAGAGGTAAAGAAAATTAAATTTATAGATTTGATGGCTTTTAAGAAGCTCAGAGTTTCTTGTAAGTCCAGGAATTATTAGAATTGTTTGAAAGGTTCTTGAATTCAGAAACTTGGCCCAGTAGAGCAGGGGAAGTAGTCATACCAGAGGACAATATGTGTGAGCGAAAGGAACTAGGGTGTCCCATGGTCTGGAGGACAGAAAACAATGTGTTTGATTCATTTTAATGCCAATACTTTCTTCAGCCAATGCCAATTCTTGGCAGGTTTATGTTTCTTATTATGCCATTTTACCATTTAAAGAAGCTAACAGAAAAAAAATTCGTCACCTAAATCTCTTTACTTCAAACATCACCTTAAGGATCAAGATATCAGATGTGACATCTTTCAGATTTTCCCCCGAATACTCAAGTGTGTTCATACCAAATGGGAAAAAGAGGCAGGAACCCAGGGTGACTAGATTTATCCTCGCTGGCATTTTACTAGCTATGTATATAGCTATCTCTGATCACAGCACCTGCTGGTTCAGAAGCACCAAATGACCAGGTTCAAGAGCTCTGTGACTATTTAGTTGCTGGGTTAAAACAGGTACCTGGACAGAGGAGACTTCTGTTTTAAAAAGTAGAGCAAAAACATGCACACTATTAGAAATGCATACCCTTTCAACAACAGTGTGGTAGTGGGCCAGTGATGAGCAGGCTGGTGACTCACAGGCACCTTGAGGTTTTCACTGAAGTGGGTTCTTCACTGTGGATGGATAATACCAAACAAGAATATCCAAACAAAGACTTCTCAGAAGCCCTAACAGGGTCATTTTCTTTATAATAGTACAAGTATTTGTCTGATGGGAGTGTGTTGTAGTCAGGGCTTGCAAGGGAATAGATTTAATACAGGATACATAATTCATAGGATTATTTTATAATAGTCACCCAAAAAGTCAAATGCAGAG
Source organism: Dinomys branickii (assembly GCA_004027595.1). Lineage (NCBI taxonomy): Eukaryota > Metazoa > Chordata > Mammalia > Rodentia > Dinomyidae > Dinomys > Dinomys branickii. The sequence continues at coordinate 41,198 of PVLD010016562.1, read as the reverse complement.
GAGTGTAGGAGATTTGTCCATGCACTAAAGACCCAAAGAATGCAGTTGAGGGCCTGGTCCCAAAACAGTGTCCTACACAAGTCCAGCTGGAGGCCTAGAACTCACAACAATGTCTCATGCAAGTCTGTATCAAGGATCTGCACTGGGAAGGCCCAAAGGTCAGTGGTGGAAGCCAGAAAGTCTGTGACAACAGGAGGAAAGATCTGTGCCAACAGCCTGAGGGATCTGCACTGGAGACAGGCAGCAACATTCGAGGTAAGGACCAGAGATCCCCCAAAAGATCCACAGCCCTCCTCAGGTACAAGGATCCGAGCTCCTCTGATGAGAACAGCTGAGTTTATATCAGGAAAACCAGCACAGGAAGCTTCTCCAACAACAGCACACTACCTTCCCCTCTAGTTTTCTTTATGTTATTGGGGACAATCTTTAGGTGGGGCTCCCACACCCAAAACTATGCTGGCTCAACCCACTGGGTATTACAAATTGACCATCAGTTAATCCACCACAGAACGGTTCTAAGGATAGAGAACATCAGCATTGTTTCCCTACTAACTACAGAGATAAGGATGAATATTTGACCACCCCCACACATGTTTTATAAATAAAATTTTGAAATGGCATATGAATACGAAACAGTTAAAGTAAAAAAAACTGTTCCCATTATAAACATCCACAATTTTTAATCAAGTGTGAAGTACTATCTCCTGCTTGAATGATTTTCTTAAGAAATTAAAATATGCAAATCAATGAAGAAAAATGTCTTGAGTAATGCTTTGATTATATGACAAGGATCTTTATCAGCAGTCATGAATCTCACTTATCTACAAATATTCTTCAGAAGAAAAGGCAGGGATACCTACTATAAAGATCACCACATAGCTCAAAAGAAATTAATTCAGTTTGCCAACAACCTTTTTGTAATCAGACCCATGTTTGTAACTTCTTGTTGATTGAGAATCAGTGAGGAGTTTATTGCTACATTCGGGCTGTACTTTTGGACAAATTCTGATTTCCAGAGTGCAGGAGTTAATACCTATGTATTTTACATGATACACAAGAGGTTAACTACTAAGCAGGTAGTGTGCGTTTCATTTCCAGGGGGAGATAGACATCTCTCCAACAGTTCACAATAACAGAAGGCAGAAGAAAGATCTGATCTTCCTTTCACTGGTGATGATGTGAATATCCTGAATGAATATTCTGTGGCACTCTAATGAGGCCACACAGCTCACAGCGGAAATTTGAAATATTCTGAGACAATATGGAAGAGAAGACTCAAACCCACTGTTATTTTCCCATTTCTTGAACTTTTACCATTTATCCAAATGTGACAATGGCCCTTGTCACTCCCTTATCACACTGTTTTTATTGTGAAAGTTGCTCGGTGCATAACAGTAATTCCAAGGAGAAACAGTCACTAAGCTGCAAACAACACTTGCCACCTCATAGAAATGGCCTTGACATGCCCCAGAGCACAGAAACTGCAGCATGCAGACCCAAGTGAGTTGTTCCGTATCTCTTATATAATTCATTCCGCTCTCAAAGGCAGATTTCAGCCACAGCTTAGCATCAAACGTGAAGCACAGTAGTTCTTACAGAAGTAAAGCCTGTAGCCCAAGGATATACTCCAGTCAATTTTTATTGAAATCTTTTATGAGCTAGAGCCTAGCTTCTTTTAGGTTTAGGCTAATGTCTTTCAAGTTCTACAGCCTATGAAACTTTGACATTATTATGAGCTGTCTGTTCCATAAATACACAAAATTTTCCAACCTTCAAAACTGTCCACTGAAAAATTTTCATCGAGAGTCCTCAAAAACTTTTTGGAACTCCCAAAGTATGCAAGACAATGCAATGACAACAGAGTGCTGATTATCTCAGATTTCCCTACCTTGCTTGGGTGCTAATCCTCCCTTCCCATCACCCTGTCCCTACCCTTTCCATATGCGAAAGTCTGAAAACTTGCTCACATTGAATGCCAAATCTGTAAGAGAAAATAATACCCAATGAATTTCTGTTGGCTAAGCAAAACTAAAACAAAATTTTCTTCCACAAGTGAAGTTACAGGAAGAGAAAGGAAGAAAATGAATTAGCCCATGCTGTATTGATTCAGGGGTTCTCACTCTCACAAGGTATGTGCAGTTTCAATCTTGTATATTTTCCTTACAGAATGAGCTCCAGTGATCAGAGAGAAAAATCAGCTATGAATAGCAGATAGATACTACTTTATGAACTTTAGAGCCTCGGAGGGACCATGATTTTACCAAGGAGCTGGCTTTTTAAACAGGATGCATGCCTGCATGGACACATTAGAGATGAGATCCTACGGCCATTACCTGTCTGGGCAGCTCCCTCTGAGACACTAGGTGATGAAACAAAGTGCCTCCCTGTAAGATGAGGCTTTAAGTAATGAAAATTAGCTTTGAGCGCCATGGTGAGTGCTGTCATGTTTTGTCCACACCTGAAGATCAATAGTTCTTTCCTTTCCCTTGCTTTCTGAGTAACGCTTCTCTAAGACCCTGCCTCTCCTTCTTTCTATCTCTGTCTGTGAAGCAAAGGACACTGGGGATGAGTTTTATCTCCTGTCTTCTGCCGGCCTCCCTCCCTAGTCTCTTGCCCTCAGCATCTTTTCCTCCAGTCTGTCTCCTTCTCTTCCTCCTCCTCTCTCTCTTTCTCACTTTGGTATTTCAGTTTGGCTTTTCTTGTTTTGCAAGAAACAGTACTGATTTTATACTCCTGGAAATGAGAGAATACAGCAGGGCAAGAACTTCTCTGGGACTGAATCACTATTGTTCCCAGTGGTTTTATTTGTCTTCTTTACAAGTCTCCCTGCTGCCCACAAAAGTGCCAAGCTCCTGATAAATGGGACAGCAAGGTGTCACATTTTTCCCCTCTAAATGCAGAGTAAACTTCCACAGCCCTGCTCCACTGCACTGAAAAATGAAACCATAACTACACGCCGGAAGGTCCTTGAAGAATTCCCTTCTAGGCATAGCCCCTGAGTGGTTTCTACATAGCTAAACAACTGCCTCAAAGAAAGGACATTTATCCTTATACAATGATTTCCCTTAAGAAAACTTGGGCTCTGCAACTACTTCTTCCAGGACTCCTAGTCACACGGTGGACGTAAGAACCCACACTCGTCCTATGAAGCATATTAAGAGAAAAAGCTAAGGAGCTCTTCTCAGGGGGGAATGAGCCCTACAGACCTCACTACTCCTCACAGGTAGGACAGTATTAGCAACAAATATGTACTGGTAATCATGAGGCCTATGTTTTACAACCTAATGCCCCAGGAAGACTAGAACCCTGATCTATCCTTTCTCTTCCCTGAATGTTATTAGGTCTGAAAATAATAGAAGTTTTCTTATAGTTTTGCATAAGCCACCACTTTCAAGACTAAAAGCCTCCTTCCACAACTCTATTAATTCACACTCGTCTGTCCTGTTGCTCTAAGTCAGATGCTGGCAAACTGCAAACCATGGGCTTTACCCAGTCTGCCTGCCACCTGTTTTTGTAAAAGTTTTACTGTGCCACAGCCCCACCCATTTGCTGCATGTGGTTCATGCTACAATGGCAGCATTCAGTAGTTACCATAGAAATTGAATGACCCTTTACAGAAACAAAAGATACCCCTGCTCTAACAGACAGAAACACTTGATGGTTATACCACAATTGCTATCACTCACTGGATATTTACAATGAGAAAGTCCTAAATGTTTTACATAGATTACTAATTGTGATATTAATTATTAATTGTCATTATTTATTATCAAATGATTAATTGGCATAGAAACTTAGGCTGTTTTTATTATTACTAATCCTAAACACCAAGTGGTGGTGTTAGGAGCTGGATCCTTTGGGAGAAATCCTCAAGGATTGGATTAGTGCCTAGTAAAAGAAACCTCCCTTGGTCCTGCTGCCACATGGAAACAGGGAAAAAACCATCTGTAACTCAAGAAGTGACCTCACCAGACACAAGCTCTCCCAGTAACTTGATCTTAGACATTCCAGCCTCGAGAATTCTGAGAAATAAATTTCTGTTGTTTATAAGCCACTTGGTGTGTGGTATTCTGTTATAACCACCAAAAGGACTAAGAGAATTGCCATTTTAGAAAAGAAATTCATTATCATACAAGAGCCAGAGTAAATCCAGTCTGGCTTGAGAGTTCCTGCTGGAATCACTTCCAAACTGATTCTAGATTTGGAGAAGCTCATACTTTGGCAGGAAAGAAAATGAGTAAGAATAGGACAAAATGCAAAACCAAATAATGAATGCCTGTTTTAAAAACTGAAGAAAGTGAAACCAAAGGATAAAAAAGACTTAACATCATCAATACAACAGTTGTAACAGCAGGTTGTAAAAATTTACCCAAATGAGAGTTTTAAAACAAGTTTCACAAGATCCTTACATCAAATCCAAGAAAGAGAGAACAACTAGCTAGGTCCTGAATAAATGATGAATGAATGGATGGATTAGTGGTTGGATGAATGAATGATGGATTTGTAGTTGGTTGGATGGATGGATCAATGGGTAGATAGATCAATGGATGGATGGGTAGTTGAATGAATGGATGGAGGTTGGATGAATGGGTGGGTGGACAGATACAAATGTATCTTACAGAATCAAAGAGGACATAGAATGACCAAGAAATGGGAAGAGCTGAGACTAAGATAAATCCAGAGATGTCAACAAGACAGCTAAGAGGTCCTACTTATAAACCGCTATTATCAGCATGACTCAAACCCAGCAATGCTCAATTTCTAATATTTCCATTCAAGATTTCCAATTCCAAAAGGGAAAAGTCTTACTTGGCCATTGTGGCCTAAGTACCTCCAGAACAGTGATTCTGGGGGCCTGGCTGCACATTCAAATACCCTAGAGAAGTTTTAAAGAATACCAGCACTGGGCTTTCACATTTGATCAAGTGAAATTGAATTGCTAATTGTGAGGACTTGTGTAGACTTGGAACGGTTCATTTCCAAGGAGAGTTTCTCATAAAGCCAACTGGAAACAAAGCAGAGAGCATCAGAGCTAGAACCGTTGCCAAGACTTTTTAGGTGCAAGAGTAATAAAATCCTCGTTATTCTCTAAACTCTCTTGCATTAAGTATTTTTTCCTAATAATTACAGCACCCTAACAAAATAGAATTAGAATCCTCCTACAGTGAGGTAGTCCATTACGATTCACATCTAAAATGTCCCCGCAAAGTCTCATGTGTTGAGAGGCTGGACTTTTGAAAGGTGATTGGACCACGAAAACCCTACACTCATCAATAGATTAGCTGAATGTGCTGCTTAGAGGTAGTTCGCTTGTGCATAATCTGAAAGCGTGAATTCTTGTCCTTGTTTCCTACCTTCCTCTTCTTTCCCTGCTTTCTGGCTGCCACGGGGTAGGCAACTTTCCCCTGCCATGTCCTTCTGCCATGCTGTTTCTACATTCGAAGCAACAAACTATAGACTGCACCCTCTAGAACTACAAGCCAAAACAAACTTGTCCTCATCCTTTAATATGGTGTCAGGAATTTTGTCCCATCAATTGGAAGCTGAGTAATACATACTCGCACTAATCTGAATCACTGCTATGAAATGAGATTTAATTAGTCAATCAACAAATTCTAAGAATATATTCTCTACTCAGATTTGTTCTAACTATGACAGAGGATAATCACAACTATTACACTACCTGTGTCCTCAAGAAACTTGTAAACTATTTCATAGAATACTGACTGACAGAATCTATAAGAGATAGCATGAGAGATTTGGGCTGAATTTATATGCCAATAAAGCATTTCCTCTTGTCTGTTTTCTTTTTATAAAAAGGAGAAGTTTCAAAGATATAAAAACTGCTTTGGGGGAAGTTTTCAAGAATAGTTATCTTAGGCACTGGCTTAGATTTTAACCTCATATAGGAAAAAACTAATAATGTTTCTTACACTATTTGCAGAGCTGACCAAAGAGCAATCAAAAGAACTAACTTTGACAAGATTCTCTACAGTTGCAAAGTCATGATTCTTGAAGCAATCAAAATTTCCCCGACAAAATAGCATCTCCTGATTGAGGAGGATATCAGAAAATGAAAAGATATTCCTTGCTTTTGGATAGGAGGAAATAACATAGTGAAAATGGCCATACTCCCAAAACTGCTATCGAGACTTAATGCAATCCCAGTTAAAATACCATTAACATACCTCACAGACCTAGAGAAAATATTCTTGAAATTCATTTTGGACCAGAAAAGACCTAAAATAGCACAAGCAATCCTGGACAACAAAGGTAAATCAGAGGGCATCACAATGCCAGTTTTGAAATTATACTACAAAGCTAACATGATAAAATCAGCATGGTATTGCCACAAACACAGACTTGAGGACCAGTGGAACAGAACAGAAGATGCAAATGCATCTCCAAAAACACTCAGCTACCTTCTCTGTGACAAAGGAGCCAAACATGTCCACTGGAAGGAAGATAATCTCTTTAATAAATGGTATTGGCTTTCCATATAGTGAAGACTAAAGCTAGACCCACATCTATCACCATGTACTAAACTAAAGTCAAAATAGATCTGGGATCTAAATATTAAAATAGAAACACTAAATCTACTGGAAGAGACAGTAGGTAGAAGTTGCAAAGACATAGGTATAGACAGAGACTTCATAAACAAAACCCAGACTACAAGGGAAATAGTTGAAAGAATCAACAAATGGGATCTTACCTTACTAAAAAGCTTTTGCACAACAAAAGTAATCACCATCAAAGTGAAAAGACAACCCACAGAGTGGGAAAAAAATCTATAGCCTATTGTCCCACAGACAAAGGACTTATATCCAGAACATATAAAGAACTGAAAAAAATTCAGACCCCCCCCCCACCAATTCAAAGTGGATATTGGAGATGAATAGGCAGTTCTGAAATGGAGAAATACAAAAGACAAATACATAAATGAAAAAATATTCAACATCATTGGTCGTTAGAGAGACACAAATTAAAATAACACTGAGGTTCCATCTCACTCCACAGAGAATGGCTATGATCAGACTGACAACAAAAGGCTGAGGGGCCTGTGTAGATAAAGGAACACTTCTCGCTGTTGGTGGGAGTGAAGACTGGTACAACCACTGTGCAAATCAGTGTTGAGATTCCTCAAAAAACTGGGATTGGACGTTCCATTCAACCCAGCTATTCCCCTTCTGGGTATCTTCCCAGAAGAGTTAAAATCTTCATACCACAGTGATACATGTGCATTCATGTTTATAGCAACACAATTTGTCATAGCTAAATCTTGGAAACAACCCAGTTGTCCATCAGTGAAAGAATGGAAAAAAAAGAGATGTGGGGGTTTTTTTATATAATGGAGTACTACTCAGTCATAAAAAGGATAAATGCAGTCTTTCATAGATAAATGGATGCAACTCGAGACCATACTCATAACTGAAATAAATCAGACCCATATGTGTAAACATAGTATCACCTCAGTAGTGTGAAAAAAAAACAAAAAAAGTAAGATCTGAAATGTACAATAGATACTGTGAATTGGGAAGAAACTATTCAAAAGAAAGGACAAACTATGAAGGGGAAAGAGAAATGAAGAAAAGACAAAATATGTGTGTAAACAAGATAGCTAAGAGTGTTATACAGCTACTTGCTCTTAGTTCATTAAAAGAAAGTTTTAGGGGCTGGGGATATAGCTCAGTGGAATAAGCACTTGCCTAGCAAGTGCAGGGTCCTGAGTTCGATCTCCAGTACCGCAAAAAAAAAAAAGAAAGTTTTGTGCTAATATTGTACAGACAAGATACCGCACCTATATCTTCTACTGTGAAAAACTACTAGGAAGACAATAATATACAATGTATCAACTACTGTAACTGTCCTAATAACCTGTCTTAAAACTCAGTTTGATTGTTATATCCATCTTTTTTTTTAAAAGGAAAGAACAACTGAGATGGAGGAAAGGAATAAGGAGGGAAAGAAAATATTTATACACACACACAAGATAGCTAAGATAATTGTACTATTAATTTCTGTTGGTTTATTGAAAGGAAGAGTTAATACTTAATTGTTTGATCAATCTTTATACCTATATCTGGTAATCTAAGCAATTCCTTTCAAGATAACAATATGCAATATAACAGCCATTGCTAATTTCCTATCACCTTGTTTTGAAATTCTGTATCATTTTCACTATTTTTGTTGGTTTTTTGTCTTTGTTTTTTGTGTGGGAGATTTCTCTTTAAAATAAAATTTTAAAAATAAAAATAAAATAATAGCATCTCCCCAGAGAAACTAGTACAACCCATAGGTGGAGTCAGAAGACAGAACACTGATTTCCAGAGGGGCTGCTTAATGTATCCAGTCTTGGTGGCCACTTGATTGTGAATGAACTACCTGATCCTTGGGAAGAGAAATAAATCTTTTCAGTAGTTTGACTCTTAGTCCCACAGAGAATGTTTCCAAGATGCAGAAAGAAAGAAATTTAAATTAAGAGAATAAGCAACTTCAGCCTCTGCACCTTTAGCCCCGAGGACTCGGATTACTAAAAGATTTTCAACCTCCCTGATTCTGAAGCAGCCACACTGTACACCTTAAAACTGCAACAATTTAGAGCCAGTCTCATGCTGTTCAGAACCTGCACAGACCCCTTGGCATGATCTACCCTGTAATTTACCATATAAGGGAACAGGGAGCAGTGGGAATTGAAATGTGGGTTTATCACAATGACGACACTTGAAGAGTCCTTGCCAACACTGAAGTGAGCTTAAAAACAAAAGCAAAATCTGATAAAATTTATAAGTATAAAGGTTATGATGCTCATGGTAGTAATAAATTGAAATTAAAATGCAGTGGTGATTCATTTTTCTTTGTATTTCAGAAGTGATTTACTCTACAGTTTTCACATTTCAAATTATTTCAGAACCTAGCCATGGACTACTAGGGCCTTGTAGAATAGTGTCTGCTTTGGTTGCAAAATAGACATTCTTTTAGTCTCAAAGGGCACACCTGCTCAAGTCACCAAAAAGAGAAAGTTTTCAAAGTAAGAATGGGTCTTTTAAAAACAAAATGTGACTTTCCTAAAACAAGAATACTAGCACTTTCATTGCGATGGCCTTATCAGAAAGACAGACAACTAGTAAACTAACTCCCAGCTTCCAAAGGGGAAGAGCCGGTAAGACATCAGCAGCCACCTGTTCAGTGAAGTGCAGAGCCATTATCTCAAAAACCTTTTTGTGTTTATAGCTCTATGGGCCAGGCCATAACACATTTCTTGTATAACCAGCAAGAGGATTTCTGCAGCTCGGAAGCCAGAGATAAAATTAATATATTGGTTGATACCCACAACAGCCTCTCAGGTGTCATCATTGAGAATTATTATTTTCAGCAGTTCATGGCTCATTTCTTTAAAATTAAAATTAGTGTTGTGGCACCCAAGGATAATTTTCCAGCTGTCACTACAGAGAATAATATAAGCTTGGTGAGTTTAATGAATGGTAGTTTACTGCCATTCAGTGTCAATGCAATGCATGAGTGTGGATTTAACAGGAACTAGAATCGCAGCTCTACCACTGCATCTTCATTAATATCAAATCCTGATATGGCCATGTTAGCTGATAAATTATGCCCAGCATCTCAATTACCTTATCAAAGAAAATGATTCCTAATGACCAAGGAGGGGATAAAGAAATACAGAGAGAAATCAGGACCAAATTAGTTGAGATGAAATTGAACTGCCTGTGGATTGACCGATCAGATCTGAGCTAGTTAGCGGGAAATGTGTAGCCAAAGTTAGCATTAGCAGGAAGATGTGGAGCCAGTGTGGAAAACAACAGCAAGCAGGAACTAAACGTGAAGGTCAGAGAAGGTGACCAAGACAGTGACGGGCTCTGCAACTTCTCTAAACAAGCAACCAAAAGATCACATACAGCCATTTATGTTGAGTTTACCAACACAGGCAAGAGCACACATCATCTAGAGAGCTGGATCTGCTTAGGAATTTAGGAAGACACCACCAAGAGGCTGGCTCTGTGCACTGGATTCTTTTGCTCCTAAATTCTGCCTGGCCTTCCCCTGCAACGAAGACAAACCCTGCAAACTGTTTTCCATGCTCCCTCGCCAGGTGGCCTCTAGCTGGACTTGGCCCAATCTGGTTAGTGTTCTTGTTAGAAACAAGAAAACAGGAAGGAGACACCAGAGCGTGTCTGCCTCACTCTGTCTGCATTAGGAAGCACCTGCAGCAGTGGATATGCCTCCTCCTGTGCCCCAGCACCCACCAAACAGCTCTGGTGGTCCCTACTCATGAGCACCAAGAGCATCACTTTCTCCCTTGGTCTCTCCAAATAGCAATGGCAGCGGCTTCTTCCTGTTTCCACAGTACCTGACATTTTCTATTTGACCACTCTGCTCTCCCTTAAATGATAATAACTGTTTCTTGGGTCAAATATACTTTGTTTTAATGAGTCTCTCTTTTCTTGGCTGGACTTCACGTGTCTTCTGTTTTTCTGGGGACAACAGATAGACCTTGGAAATCTGTGTGACAGGCCCTGCTCACTCTACCATTTGGGGGAAGGGAGCAATTTCCCGATGAGAAAGATCCACAGAGCCCAGCTTTACATGAATATGCTGCGTTCATCTGCATCACACGACCTTGGAGTTGAGGAAAACAAAGAGTAAAATGATCCTGAGACAAGATCTAAGGGAGGGAAATAGTTGTAAAAGTAAAGCCCTTCTTTTTTCTTTCCCCTTTTGGGGGAACTTAAGAAAATGAGAGAGAGAGAGAGAGAGACAATTGACAGAAAGTTAGAAAGATATTTGAACAGTAGAACCTTTCCTCCCAATTCAAAGTATCACCTGGATCTCCCCCACTCTAAAGAAAATGAAAACAGTTTGATATCTGTCCTCCAAGGCAAACAGGCAGACAAGCCCACAAGGCTACTTCCTGCAGTCTTTGCAAGAGTTCATGGAGGAAGGCTCACCCGTTCCTTCCCAAATGAAGCCCCTGAGATAGATCACCAGGAAATGAAATCATTCCATCTTCCTCACAGAGTAACTGAGTCCATGGGTTGGGATCAAGATGGCACAACCTACTGGTGAAAGAACAGAGAGGAAATAATAAGATTTAAATATAAGCAAAAGTCTCTGGCATTACGAATGATTCCACCGGCCTGCCGCTGCCTCTCAGGGATCATTACCATATTGCTTTCCATAATCTCCTTAAAGTGAAATTAAAAGTCACCCTGCTCTTCATCTCCCTGCCTATTTGCTCAATGGAATGAAATCGCTCTTCCTAATGCCGCAAATGAGCTGCCTACTTCAAAACTCCCTTGAACACTCATGGCATTTTCTTGAAGACGGTCCCATCCAGCCACCTTAATTAAGCCAGGATGAGAGGAGTGGCTCCCCTCTGCCCCTCCAGCCTGTGCGGCAGAGCTGCTCAGCTCCCTCCCCTGTATTTCCTGGGTTAGGCTCCCAGCACCCAGGCCAGCTGCTAGACAACCCAGACAGGGCAAAAATCACTGGAGCTGGTGCACACAGAGGCCCTTTCCCTGAGGTTTTGGAGAAGACCTGCATCAGCATTCTGTGCCTCCGGGGACAGGCGGGGAAAGCTGTATCTGAGTTCCAGCCAGAGAGGCAGACTGAGGGAGCCTTGTCTCAGCAAGCACTTGCACAACTCAGGACCCCTTCCCCTGGGAGCCTCCAAGCCCTGCAGCCTGGCCTTTTCTGCCCATGTCAGCAGTCCCAAGTCCCTAACTGTGCATCCATGAAAGAGCCTAGTGCAAAGCAGCTCTAGCAACAACCACCTTAGTGTTGCCTCAGCCTTGAAGGATTCTCCATCTCAGAGACTTTTGTGAATATTTAAATTGGAGCGATACCTCCTGAAATTAAGATACTTAAGAGGAAGGCAGTAAAATTCAAGACTGATTTTTTGCATCAGCATCCAAGATAACCAATGTACGGGATGTTAAGCATTCTAGGAGAGGTTCCTGGAAACCTCCAACCTGACAATCAAAGGGTAATAGAGAGCAGAGGCTAAGAACCACTTAGGGCCAGAGAACCTAACATCATCCCAGGGTCCACCACAGACTGGGTGACCACAGCAAATTGCCTCTCTCTGTATCTACTTTCTCACCTGTAGAATGGAAGTGGGGATTATAAAAGCATCCACTCAAGGCTACTGTGAGGATTGAGTTGCTCAGCATTCATAAAGAGTTTATGAGCCAAGCATGGTGGGACTCAAGGGGCTGTAGCAGGAAGATTGCCATGAGTTCAAGGCCAGTCTGGACTACACAGTGAGTTCAAGGGCAGCCTGAACTATGTAGTGAGACCAGGTCCAAAGAAAAGAAAACAAACAACAAAAAAGTTTAGAGCCTGGACACATGCAAAACTTGCTGTATTAGAATTCGGTTTCTTAAATACTACACACTGGTGTTTGGGTGGTTGCAAATTTCAAAGATGAGAATTTTGTTGTTACTTGTTATGACTTGTATGTAGTGGTCCCCCTGAAGGCTCATGCTCTCTGTTGGTGGGGCTTTGGGGAAGTGGCTGGATAATAGGTGTGTGACACTTGATTAAGAGTGTGATGACCAGATTAGACTGCCGATTGGTTTAGCATAACGCTGGGTGTGGTGAATGGGAAGACCTGCCCTGGGTATGGGTGACACCAACCAATAAGCTTGCAGCCTGGATAGGACAAAAGGGGCAGAAGAAAGAGTGCTGTTGTAGCTCGCTGCTTCCTACCATTATGCCATGAGCTGCCTTTCCTCTGCCATGTCCCTGTGCCATGTAGCCCTGCCTTGGAGCCAGCTGACTATGGACTGAAACCTCTAAAATCTGTGAGCCAATTAAACCTTTCCTTCTTTAATTTGTAGGTGTTGGGTATTTTGTCCCAGCAGCAAGGAAAGTAACTAAGACATTACTGTTCTTTCTGTTTTTAAGACATGAATCCCTCTACTAACACCTCCAGGAGGAAGTACATGCCGAGCATATTTCCTACCTATATGAAAACATTCATAGGAGTTTCTTGAAGTGTCAAGAACTCTAAGCCTTGCCATGTAACTATTGTCAACATTCCACCTATAGCACTTCTCAAGCCTCAGTGTGTTTTATACATCACCTGCAGGATCTAATCTAATCTATTCTATTTAAGAGTCTATGACTCCAGGACCCAGCTTTCTCCAGTGGTAGCAAAGCAGTTGGTCTGCATACCAAAGCACCAAGCCTTCTTTTTATTAGTAGTATATATTTGCAGTGCACCATTGTTTTGGTTGGCATCTGGATGTCCTCCCAAAGCCTCATGCTGTCATGGGGGATGGGCTTTGTGGAGGCAGCTGAATCTAGAGTTTGTGACTCATTCATGGTCCAGTGCTGGGACTGTGTTGCTACTTGTGTTAACACCCATCCTAGGGCAGGTAGCCTGCATACAATATAAAGGACAGAAAGAGGTTGCCCCTCTGCCACATACCACCTTACCTTGGAGTCAGCTGGTAATAGACTAACACCTCCACAAACTATGAGCTAAATGAACTTTTCCCTCTTTAACTTTGGGTGTCAGGTATTTTGTCTCAGCAATGAGTGAAAAGTAACAAAGACAGTAATGTTTACAGTCCTTGTGTGGAGTTGGTAAATGTAAATAACACACCTTCGTTGCTCTTTTCCATCACCTTTTCCTTCTCTCCTTCCACCTCTTGATCTCTCTGTGTCCCATTATCTTTTATTTTGCTCTTAATTTATATAAGAAATGTAAATAAATTTGGGGAACCATATGGCATTTAAGCATCTATGTCTGATTCATTTCAGTTAGCGCAATGGTCCCAAGGTGCATCCACTTTCCTACAAATCATTCAAATGTACCCTTATTTATGGCACAGTAGTACTCCATTGTTCATGAATACCACATTTTCTCCAGCCCTTCTTCTGCTGATGGATATAGGCTACTCCCAAGATTTAGCTACTATGAATTGTGCTGCTATGAATATGGGTACCTATGTATCACTGTAAAATGTTGTCTTTTCCTCTTTCAGGAAGATATCTAAAAGACAAATAGCTGTATCAGTAGAGTCCCTGGTTTTAGGGGTTATTTTTACTAATCTCTAGAATGCATAAAGAACTCAGACAAATTAGACTCTCCTCAAAAATAAAAGACTCAATCAAAAAATGGGCAGAGGGAATGAATACACCTCAGAGACGCAGAAATAGCCAGTGACCACAGGAAGAGATGCTCAACATCACTAGCCACCAAGGAAATGCAAATTGAAATGCCACTGAGTTTCCATATTACCCTGGAAAGAATGGCCACCGTGAGGAACACTGAGATGTGTGTGCACACAGCCGCAGCGCACGTTCGTTCCCACAGCCAGCACCTTGGCTCCTTCCCAGCAGCTCCTCTCAGGCTAGGGAGCAGCTCTGCCACTGCGTACTGAGAGCTGGAGAACAGGAGAATTTATGCCCCTGAGGGCAGCTCTTAATCAGTGCCAGATGGTGCTGGTATAAATACCTCAGTGACCTCGCCTCTGCTCCGGACAGCTCTGACGTGAGATCAATGCTGTCTCCAGACTCCTCTGGCGGGGAGAGTCAAAGGCAGCCACTGTGGGACTTTGCTGGCTTTTGTACATTCCCAGGCCTTCCTTGTCTTCCCTGTCCACTTCCCCCACTACTCTTTTAAGGGTTTTTTTTTTCCTGAGAACACTTCTTAATAAATCCCAATGAGTGATGTTTGCCATTAATTATTGATTCATTCACTCAACAAATATTTACTCTTCTCCCTGCCTCCTGAATGTGCTTGACAATCCCCCAGGCACTGTGGATACAGGAACACACTGCAGGCCCTACCCTGATAATTCTATAGTCACACAGACCAAAGCCCACAGATGTCAGCACTTGGAGGGAACAGAAATCCATAGTGGTGTGGCAGTCACCGCAGCATTGAAGCCACCATCTGGAGGAACACAGACACCCTAAACATGCCCATCCCCTACTGACCATTTGCAAGCAATACCCCACTCAGAGAAATGACAACACTGGAACTGGTTAGTTTCAGCTGCTCTCTCTGCCCCTCCCTCCTCTCAGGATCTCTGATGGCAGGACACCAGTGGCAGTGGAGAGCCCACAGCTGCCTGCAAACTGGTGGATCTAGAGCCAGACTGGCTGAGCCCACCCTGTCTGCTCAAGCTCATTTAGGCCTTCACCCATCAAAAGCTGCAGGTGCAAGCTGCCTTTCCATGGCACCAGCCCAATGAGGAAGCCACAGGGACTGAGAAGACAACAGCTGTAGGGGAAGTCACAGCCGGTCACACGATGACACATACTAGACTCCCCTGTACCTCCAGGGAAATGACTGCTGTTTCTGAAGCTGTCTTTCTCTGGAAGCTACTCAAAGCCTCAGCTAAGTGGGGGCTTCCAGAAGCCTAGTGACTCCTCTCCTTGGAATCAAAATGAGGAACAACACAGGAATCTGAAACTTACACTGTAATGAGAAGTCAGGGAAGTGCCCAAGAGGAGTCGCTGGATAGGAGGACCAGGTCCTCATGTGCCACCACCTTGAGGCATAAACAGGTAAGACAGACAAGCATCCTTCAGAGAATTGATCGTGTTAAGTAAAAGAAATCTCTCCAGGACACTTTCCACTAATTACCAGGTCATAGACTTAAAATTATGGGCCAGAAAGCAGACCCTTTATGTTGGGGTTAGAACTGCAGTTCTGAACTTACTCTCCCAGCAGTTTTCAGCCTCTCCTTGTACCCCAGCCACCCCAGGATTGAACTGGGGCAGTGATATCTGCCCTGCACGGATGCTGTGCAGTAAAGGTGGCCAGGAATGGAGTGCGTAGCCCAAAGCTCACACCCACAGCCCTCCTTGAGGCTCATTGCCTCCTCCCTCCACCTAATGTGACTCTGCTTCTTTTCTTCCAAAAGCAAGCATGCACCATGTTTTCCCTCATGAGTCTTCATTCCAGCATCCACTCCAACCTTTAGTCGTCTCTATGGCATCCCCTAACAGGCATGCACTCACCTTTGTGTTCCCCAAAGCCTTTCTGTCCCACATCACACAAAGCCAGGACAGCTCCTGGCATCACGGTCTCTAAACCGATACCAGATGATGGGGTGTTTTGCTCCAAAGAGAACAGAAACTACACTGGGCCATATATTGCAAGTACATAGACTCCTGCACAGCCGAAGCCTTGGGGCTGGCTGTCCTTCATGGAGTCTGAGCTTCAGATGAAGGGACCCAGCAATTGATCAAGAGTGAGTGCAAATCCCCTCCTCACAGAACAGGGAGAGCAACAGATCTGCATTGATTTCTTGGGCTGCGCTACAGTCTAGTAGTTTCCACTAGCCAAGGACATGGTTTCGTAAAATATTTCTTCTTGTGATGGACTTGGACCACCAGACGGTCACAGTCCACTTGTCCCTATTGAATTTTCATGTACCTGGCACCATCATCCTGCACAAAGCCTTCTGGCTGTGTATTCAGTGAGTTAGCAGGTGGTCAACTTCACTCAGGAACTGAGGTCCCCTTATAGCTGGTGCGACCATCCCGCATAAGTTTCCTGGACTGTGACAGCAGGACTGAAGTATTTTCAGGGCTTGTGCTACTGAGAAAGGACAAAGTAAGAGAACGGAGCAAGAGACAAACAGGGCTCCAATGGGCAATGGGCCAAATTAACCCTTGGACCAAATATATTTTAAATGATTAGCATATCTATGCGTAGAGCTGAGTAGAAACGATTTCAGCGTGGAGGTAGCAAAGGGGTCGGACACAATGATAAGAAAGCTCCCAAGCCTTTGATCCCACTGTAGTCACCCACTGGCAATCTGTAGCCCCAAGGGAAGAGTCATTATTTTCAGTAAAAGTGGCCTTCATGTCCCTGGGAAATAACCCAAACAGCTGTTTCCACAGCCCATACGTCACAGGTATTATCTGCAGCAAAGCCAGCGGGAAGCTAACAGTGTGTTACCCAGCAGCATGATCTCCAAAATCAGTGACTTTTCAACTGACTAAGAAAAAGTGAGTCTACAGGGCTTGGGTAGGTGTTTTTCTTCAGGAATCATCTTTCATTTCATGTAAACATTCTGCTTTGGTGATTTTATCAGTCTCTCACGATGGATCTGCTGAAACAGAACATGCTCAAAGGGCAGCAGCTGATTGTACCCAGAAGTTTGCTTTGCTGTCCTGGCCTTCTACCCCCAACCAGTGCCCCTAACTACCTCATCAGCCTCCGAACTTCTCGATCTCCCCATTCCCTCAGAGTAGTACTTAAAACAGCAGTTTAATGTGTTATAACTCATCTGGACAAATATATTCCTAAAATTCTTTTTCATTGACAGAATGCCTTTTAATATAAATCATACAAACATTCCACTTTACTCTCGTTGTGCAGCTATGGTTTGTTCCCCTGTGAGCTCCTGTCTAAGACCATTAGGTGTGCTTTCTGCATGTGTCACAGAACAAGGCGTAGTCGGGGGCCGCCTACCATAACAGCACCTTCCTAATTCACAGCAAGACCCTATGCACACAGCTTCGCCTCTTGTCTTTCTGGGATGTGATAAGAAATCACGACGCCTGTACAGCATGCCGGCAGTTACAAGGCCTACAGAGCATGGAGTACACCATGCTTGTCCGTGTTTCAGGAGGAAGAGCTGCTTTAATGCCGATGCCTTCGGAAGTTAAGCATTTTAATCTCAATCGCATGCTCCGTATTTTATTCCCACTCAGCAGGTAACTGGGAATAAAACTCACAAGCCCAGGAAGATAGTTAGCACTTCTAAGTGCTAAACATTTGAAACACAGTGTTGAGGGACTGAAATAGGAATGAAATGTACCCAAGAGGAAAACTCAGAAACTTCAAAACGTCTTTCTGGAAAAATAAATAAATAATAAAATAATAAAGAGCGCTGTGGCTTAGAAGACAGGGGACAGGGGACAGATTTCAAAAATTAATGAACTGAGCTCTTTTCTCCAGAAATATCATTTCTGTATCATTTAATCAGATTTGAGGTTTCTTAAATTGCCTTTGAAACAAGTTAATAAACACCATGTGTCTCCGCTATTACAGTATTTTGAGGAAGTAAAATGTACTCCATAATTTGTCCTTCAATAAGCAAAATAACACAAGTGGTCCCTGTAGGCCTTATGTGAGAGCAGCACTGAAGCATACATGGAGGTAAAGCTCATTCTCAAAGTTGTTGAAGGCAGAAAAAAGAATTATCTCCCTTTTACTATGCAATTGGACTATATACTACCAGGACCAAAGTCACTCCTAGACCTTAACTTGTGTCCAAAGGATGGTTAGACCTAAACATGTGGGCTGAACAAGGTTTTCCTTCACCCACGTGCACTCGTCCACGGGAAACTGAGCCCTAGAAGGTGAATGTAGAAAAGACTGAGATGATAGCTCCCAGGGCAGAGAAGATGGAGAGAGGTTCATGGAAACAGGAGGCTGTGCTGAAGTAGTGGTTGAAGTAGGGACCATCAGGAAAGGAGTGGAAGAAAAACACCAGGGGGGAAACACCTCCAAAGCATCATCCTTACCTGTTTTATAATGTTTTTAAAGGCAGAAGGCCTCTACCAATGACCTGAAAATGTCTTAACATACCAGGTAGAAATAAGCTGACAAAGGGATTCATGGCTCAAACTCCTTTAGTATTTAGGTGCATGGGAAGTGACCATTCCTATAGGACAGAACTAAATGGAAGTCTTACGACTTCGGTGACTGAAGATAGACCTAAAATAAAACAGAAATCAAAATAGTTTGTTATGTGCAAATCAAAGCAAATCTCACAACCTGGCCCACGCTTTCATTCTCAGGTGCTGTGGAAACAACTCTTTACTACTGATGCTTGACATACTGCCAAAAAAAGTATCACATTTTCAGAAAACATATATAATTATTCAGTATTTTGGGAAATGGAGTTTGTTCTTGCCCAAATCATTGTACACTGTGACATTTTCTGCTTCAGGAAGGACATAAAAGGAAGGGCAAATTAAGGTGTGATATTGAGGCTGGATCACTGAGGAGTATGTTGCAACTCTAACCCTAGTTAAATGCTGGCTGGAAATGCGCACAAAACATCCAAACATGGTAACAGGGAGGGCCAAGGATTGTCCAGAGGGAGAGAGTGAGGAGAAAACTTGCCACCTGTTTGTCATAGTTCCTCTCAGAAAGAGAGCCCTTGATTGAAATTTCATTTCCCAGAAATTTCAGATTCTTCTATATTAAGCAGGCACCAAACCATTCCAAACCAAGTGCTAAGATACGTGAAATGTTCTAACAGTTTTAAATTGCTCTCCTCCACTCATGAAATGACTCCCAATCAACCTCCAATTCCAGAGCATATTAAAATGGCAAGAATTTTGTGAATATTAAATCACTGTGAATCATGCATGGTAATTTAAAACTATTCCAGACTAATGTTTGGTTGAGAATAGTGTTCTAATTGGAAACATGACAGAAAAGTTAGTCTAGGTCAATGTTCCAGGACATATTGAAAGAAATTGTGCTTAAAATGCATGACCCAAACCTACAGTCATTCTTGCCTCTCTGTTTACCTCGTTGCTGAGAGAACTGGACCCACCCTTGGCCCTTTCCATGGAGCATTCTGCAGGGAAGCCAGGCAGAAAGTGAGCATCCTTGAAGCAGGGATGCAATGCCCAGGTGACCAAGGGAAGACAAGAAGGACAAAGTTTGGAAAGCAGATCTAGCCTGGGAGTGAAGATAGAGGCAAAGATCTCAGCAGCCAGATAAACTACTCAACAAAAGCCAACAGCAATAATAGCAAGTCAATAAGTACAAGGGGCTATGAGCCGAGTAAATTATTTCAAATGAGCCACACACATGCTACTGCCGTATGGCCCGGCTATAGATGAGGGGGTGAGCTGGTTGGCTCCTAACAACCATGCAGGTGGGTCATCATCCCAGAGACCATGGGACACAGCCCAGGACTGACCTGGGGATGTGCTCTCAAAACTTTGTTTATGCACCTAGTACATTAATAATGTGCAGAAGCCCACAATAATCATGGCACCTGAAGTGCCAGTGGTTCTGGATGAGTAACTGAAATACTATTTTCATTTTAAAACAATCCAGATACATTATGCAACCAAATCCAAGATTCTCATTAACTTATAATAAAATAAGAAACGTTTAAAACTGGGGCACCATCAGAAGACTAGTCTTTCCTGGGCTTTGTCCCAAACCCTCCAGGGACACTAATTCTCTACTAATAAGGGAAAATCACAGAAAGGACAAAGGAGTTGGGAGGAGGTCACCTTTTTTCAGACAAGGCGCAAGCAAACAACTCTCCCACGATGTATTTTCTGTCTTGTGGGAGATTTGCATGCTCTTCTCTTTGAATATTAATGTCAAACCAAAGCTTAAAAAGAAAGTTCCAGAGCCACAGAGCCTCAGGCTTATGTAGTTCTTTAAGAGGCTGTGTTTTCATGGAAACACCCCCCCCAATAAAATGTGAAACTAGGAGAGAAGGTAGGATAAAGGAAAGATGGAGAGGTAGGAATGATCAAAAACTCTGATGCATGCATATATGGATCTGCAATGATGAAACCCATTAATATGTGTGACCAATAAAACAGAGCTGGGAAATGATGGGTTTTAAGAATGATTTCTCTGCCTCCCCGATAATGCTGAGCTTTAATTGCCTACTGAAATTGAACAGTGGCCTTACCTCAGGCCAATTGCTACACACAGAGGGCCAGGGATCCAGCTTAGCAGCACAGCGCCTGCCTGGCAAGCACAAGATCTTGAGTTCAATTCCTCGTTACAATAAATAAATAAATAAATAAATAAATAAATACACACATAACTCCCTGTTCATATGAAGAGGAACTTCAGTTCAGACATGGCTCGAAGGAAATCACAAGCACTTTATAGTAACCCTTAAGAATCATATGAGTTCAGTCTGAGCCAGAAGACCTATGCTTCAGGGGTTCAAATCTGCTAGGGGAAACCTCAGAGTAGATCTGTTTCCCAGGCCCATTTCCCTTTAAAACCCATCTTCCTTCACTGACCAGCCCCTGTAAAACTCTGCAGGGAAGTTGCTGTGAACTGTCCTCAGCTGGTGGTGCTGACCAGCCCAGAGACCAAGGCAGTGTTGGGGGAAAGGGGAGACATGGGGAGTAGCTGTTGTTATATTTCACAGTAGTTTCCAAAAGGAGGTGTGGTCAAAGAGCACCAACATCACTCAGCACTCACCTCTGAGCTGCTGCTGCTGCTGAAAACAAGTGACCCTGAATCCTCAAGTAGGACCCTCAGCTGACAGCTCTCACAGGCAGAGTTGTCTCTGGAGGCAACTTGTTTCTGGCTAAGCAAGTGTATTAGTTACTTTCCTGTTGCTGGGACAAAACACTGGACACCTGCAAGGAGGAGACATTTGTTTGTTTCACAGTTTCAGGGCATTCAGTCTGTGGTTGGCTTTCCAAGACAGAAAGGGCCTGGTGAAAGGCCATGGGTGGAGGAGAGCTACTCACCCTCTGGCAGCCAAGAAGCAGATGTGGGGGAGGGAAACATGGGGACAATAATGTACCTTCCAGATCATACCACCAGCGACCTGCCTCCAGCCAAGCCCCACCTCCTAACAGTCCACTGAGCTGTGAACTCATCACAATCTAGTCACCTTCCAGAAGCCCCACCTCTGATCATATGAGATGCTTGGGAGAAATTTTATACCAAAACCATAACAGCAGGAAAACTTATCCCAGAAGGATTTATGCAGCCTTCCTAGCCACACCAGTGCAATGACATCCTTGCAATATCCAGAAGAGAGACCACTAATCCACTAATGTGTATAATGGAGATCCTCTGAAACATTCACTGAAGAGAAAGGACAACTTCATATTACACAATTTCACTGAGCTTATAGATGGCAAAACTACATCTTGAGTGCACTAACTCAAGTCTTGGGCACTCTAGGTCCCAGTGTGTGACACTGGAAAAAAAACAAGATGTGATCCATGAGCTATTGCTTTTGTAACTGCCCCAAAGCTCACCTGTAAATTATTAGGTAATAATATCCTCTCAGAGTTGGTTGTATTAAATTAAATTATTTTTAAATGTGCTTTTAAAATTTCCAGGATGGTATTAAGAAGACAGTAGATGCCTATTAAATAGAGGAGAACATATGAGGAACCCAGGGGTTAGGACAATGAGCAATGTCGATTATAACATTTCTACTATCTTACAGTTGTGTTATAATTTTCTACTTGTGTGTCTCCTTCATGAAGCAAATCCATGTTTATTCAAGTCACTGTGTCCTACTTCTAACATTGGTTACTGAGTGCTGAGCAACTCTGTATTGAATTAAGTTTATTTGCATTTCCTATCATGAGACTTGAAGCATGATGAGTAGCCAGGAGCAATGCAATCATCAAGGTGGTCTCCAATCTTCCCGCCTAACACCAGAAACTTCAATGCAGTGTAACAGCAACAACTCCTCACTGCCCATCTCCTCAAATATCCCCTTGACATTTGCTGACAGCCTAATGTACCTGATCCACCACACCGTGATATTATCATAGCCATTCTTCAAGGTAGAAACATGCTACATACTTTAGATGTGTTTTTGCTGTATGTGCCATGAGTCAAACACTAGCCAGGGTGAAGGGAGAATAAAGTAGAAAGAACAAACACAAAAGAATTGTTTGTTTTTCTACTCTCATACTCATGAGCACAGGTGCTACCAACACACTTTTGTTACAGTTTTTTTTATTCCTGCTCAAAACTCAGGGGTCACCAAAGGAAATATTCATAACTTTTCTATGGGTTTCAGTATGTAGGATTTGAGGAGTTTTTAAATGCCTACTAGTGAATCAGTCCGTATTATACACTGAAGTATAGCAGAAATTGGATGGTACTTTCTAAAGAAAATACATTACTAACTTTTTCAAAAAATTAAACTCCTACTAAGCCCAGGAATTGGTTTATTATTTCATGAACAATTCAGTCTATTCCCTCTAAAATGACCATCTCTAGACACTTCTTCCTTTAATCCTGTTCCCTATTCCAGGATGACAGGAAAGCCTACTAAATGGATTATCCATACCAGAATGAACTCTCCTGCTATCTGCATATTCATGATCAAATACTTCTGCAGTTTTTTTTATTCCACACTTAAAATTGCAGCATGCAAAAAAGGTGTGCAACAAGATAAGACCACTGAACACAATGCCATGTCATTCATATGCATGGCTAGAATTAAGATCAAAAGATGCAGTACTTGATCTCGGATCTAGACATAGCTTCATAGCAAAAGATAGGCATTTAGGGCCTTTGATGAAGATAATCAAAGGTGGGGGGAACCTTTGGTGTTTGATCAGATCATCATGGCTATTCCATTAAACATCTTGGGGCAAAACTCATTTCAAAGTAACATGTACTCTACATTTGATGCTAATATCAGACACTGTTCAAAGCATCTATACTAAGTTATGACTAAGCTATTGTAGAAAAGTAAAAAAGAATTGAGTCCTCGACTTTGTGAAGACTGAACAAACATTGAGAAAGAGCTCCACCTACTGGAATGTTTCCCTGCCTCCAGCTAAAAATTAAACGAAAAAAATCACACTCAAGAACACAAAGTTATTCTCAAACTTTTCTGAAAACTTTCATGTGTGTAGGTCAAACAACAGGTGACAGTCTTTAGAGTCGATTGATCCTGTGATTTCAGGTCACAGTCCGAGGCAGGCAATTTTCCCATCAAAGGAATTTTTTTTAATTCACTGACTTCTTGCAGCCACTGGTTTGTAAAATGATATTGTAGCAACCAGAATCAGAATTATACAGAATAGGAAATTCTTTACTATGTTTCTATGAGACCAAGTAATAATGTACAATATTTGTGTAAATTTTTAGCTCACAAAGCCAGATAATATATTATTATCTAACAACAACCATTTCCATGCTGAATACACAACCAAAACACACCTATATTACATGTTTAAGGCTTCATTCTAACTGGTGATTGCCTGCGTGGTACCAGCAATCAGATATTTTTAATATTTTTCTTGATTTTATCACAACCTGATTTAGGTAAAACTGAATTGAAAAGAGAATTTTTGAATAACTTTCGATCAACTGATAAGTATTTTGTTAAACCTGTCCTCTTGTCACACCCTCATAGTTCCAAACCATAAGTCAATGTTTGAGCTGTGGTTGAGGCAGCGATTCTGCCCATCACTTAGAACCATACCTCTTCTCTTCAGGGAGAAGGAGATACCTTGCACAGGATCTATACACACACATTATTTTCCCCAAAAGTTTCTAGGGAAGCTTGCATTTCTTCATCCAGTTGACTACTGCATGCTGATTACTAACCTCCAGAAATACAAAGATGATAAGTAAGGAAATAGAACTAGAACCCTTCCCAGTCACGCATGTAAAGTCCTATGTGGGCTCTAACTGGATAAATTACCTAAATGCAAAAGGCAAAGCCATAAAACTATATCCAAGGAGAACCAGGAAAAAGACTACCAAGTGCAATTCCCATGAAGAAAACCCAGAAAACTAATAAATATGGCTTAAATATGATAATAAATACGATATTCAAATCCATGGTTTCAGTGTGTGGTCGCTGGCCCCAAAACAGGAACATGGCAGAGGGGCTGGCAAAGGAAAGCTGTCACCTCATGGTACCCAGAGGCAGTCAGAACACAAAAGACAAAGACAGACAGACTCCAAGCCAGGCCCCCAGTGACACACTTCCTCCAGTGGGTCCACCTCCTAAGAGCGTATTCAGCACCCTGTGATCAATCACCTTGCAAAAGCCCCACCTCTAAATGCCTGTGTCTTCTGAGGGGCTTTTTAGATCTAATCCATAACAACCTCTACATAAAATCTACATTTTTGGCTACCTACTCTGAGCCAGTCTCCGATTAGTCCCCTTAATATGTGTTATCTTTCTAACAACAGCTTACTATGCCCATTTGACAACCAGTGTAAGAACACTAAAGCTTGGGCAGTTTCGGACATGCCAGGAATCACACAGCTGCAAACAGTTAAACGGGCCTGGAAACCAGTGCATTCAGACTCAGAGACCAAGACCTTTCCTATCGTACAACAGAATCTGCAGCCATTTCTCCCCGCACCTCACCACATTACTCTAGTGGGCCCAGGAAAGAAAATTCACTTTTAGAAATAAATTATAATTGCTTCTGAAGTAGATGCATAGATTAACAGTAAAACCAATCCCTGTGTTTGAAAAATCACATCAATATTTTCTGGTCACCCAAACGTAGGACCCTCATCTGGAGACAAGATTGAGAGGCATTTTATGCTTTTCAAGGCGAGGGTGAGAGGAAGTGAAGTAGTCAGATTTCAAGGATAAAAGCAGAGGAAAGTAGCCTGGGATGAAAAAGGCGGACAGGGCCACGGCAGAGCCCATGAGAGGATTTGCCAGGAAGAGCGGCTGTTGTGGGGAGTGCTGGTGACCTATTTAGGACAGGACAGAGACCTAGAAATCTAGGTGAGGTGGTTTCCCATTCCATTCTGCCTTGGCCTCCAGAGCCCATCCTCCAGAACTGTCCCCTGTGTCACAGCCAGGCCCGACAGGTGTTGCTGACCGGGTGGCCCTTTCTTGACAGATTCCCGGCCGGACAGGGCATGTGAGGCAGCACAGACACGCACATACTCGGTTTATTGTCTACACTGACCACATCTCAATCTGGCAATATCGTTCAGCCCAGAAACCAAATCTCCCTTGTGACTTCACTTGTCACTGCCCCGTCCATGCCTTGGGATAGAGTTAACTAAGTACTATGTTTTGAATTTCCCCGAAGCTTCATATTTTGGAACTTAATGCTTATTGTGAGACATTCAGAGAGTGGAAACTCAATCCCAAGTACTGTGGTTAGAGGTCAGAACTTTGGAAAGGAATTAGGATTAGATAAGATAGTTGGCATGGAGGCCCCACTATGAAATTCCAGTAGCTTTAGAAAAGCGAGAGAGACCACACAGAGCCACTGCATTTCCTGCATCTTGCCACTTAAGGCCTGTTCCACCTCCGGAATATGCCAGCAAGAAGGCCGTTGCCGGATGAGGCCTTCCAGAACCGTGAGCCAGAATGAAGCTCTGTCTTCATAAAATAACCTGCTCTGAGTACCTTCTTGCAGTAATAAAAGGCAATAAATCCACTAACCCGCTGGCTGATCCTCCTGTAATTACTATGTCCTCATCGGTAGATTTTCCTACCACGATTTCACAGTGGGGGAAAGAGGGAGGCTACACAGCCAAGGCGGCCAGCAGAGCATATCTCGAGTCAGTCTCACTGGGCGTCCTGATCCATTTGGTCTGCGGAGCCTGGAGAAATAAGGAAACTATAAAGTCTCCCCAGAGTAGAAGAGGCTTGAACCTAATATTGAAGCAGGAGAAGAAAACGAAGGAAAACAGGATGGGAGGGCCGCAGAGGCGCAGAAAGAGGAATGACACCGTGAACCGGAAGTACAGCGAACGTGGAGCGGCTGCCCACAGACGGCTGGTCAGGGCTCTCTGGGACACTGGGAAGTGAGCACCGCACCCTGAGAGTGACAGGAGGCCGCTGAGAGACACTGAGATCAAGACTGACCAGGTCTGATATATGCTGTACTTAGCCCTAGACATGACTGAACGTTGGAAAGCCTGATGAGAGATTTTATCCTAGCTTTCTCATAGATATAAAACTACAAAGTTGTTTTAATTAAATCATATTTGATCATCTTTTTCTCAAATGACTGAGAATATCCCAGGAAATCTATGATACAGGCAACGTATTAATTTTCTGGGAGATAACAATAAAAAAAGATCGTTTTTCTAAGACACATACATCTAATTTTTAAAAGAACAGAAGCAAAACATCACATGGAGAAAATAAGGTCATAACCAAAATCCGGGATACTAGGTAGCAGAAGGAAGTCCGATGAGTTAGGTGGGTGAGTGGCCTGAAGGAGAGCCAGTGAGGAGTGGCAGATGGGTGTGCAGCCGCTGTGGCTTCTGATGCCATGGGAACAACGTAAATAACCGAGCAAGGATGTGGATATCTCAGAAAAATACGGTCTCCCTCTAGTCTACATTATAATGAAGACTACATTATAATAGGATAAACGGAGCATCAAGGGAACTCATGGAAAAAACTAGACCCAGAAGGCCTCTTGCCCACACCTGCAAGAATCCCTCATCTGCACAGATACAAATCAGATGGTTCATATCTGGCTTGCTCAGACAGCATCACCAACTCTCTCCCGCTCTCTTGTAAACCCGACTCACTTTTCAGTTGCACATGCTCAACTGGTTGTTTGCTCCTCTCTAGATGCACAGAAACCACACACACTGTACCCGAGCACCTGGCAGCCACGTTCTCACTGTTCCACATTCAAGCTCCTAGAGTACGCTTGGCTCGCAACTGTCCTTGTTATCCTTACAACCAATCAGAAGCTTCGTGCTGGTGAGTGGTTAATGATGAACCAACTTTCAGCTTTGCAGGGACATCAGCTGAAACACAAGCTCAGAGGGTGGGTCACAAAACATAAAAAAAACACTCCCATGACATCCTCCCGCTGCTATTCCGATGCTTCCAATAACCCCTTCACAAAAAATACTGCTTCCTCCTTCCCCAGACCATATCTTAGCAAAGTGCAGACAGGTGGCATCTAGCTATGGTGAGAAGGTCATGGTTTAACCAGAAAATAAAAAATCTGGAGAATATAAAGTGAAGATATAGGGAGGTTAAAATAAATGATCTGTCCAGCCTCCGGAAGGCCTGACAGCAGGTTTTCAAGCCCCAACACTATTGAAGATGTAAAACAGGGCTATAGCTCTTAGAGGATAGGATAAAGCAAAACAGAACCAAAATAATTGATGAATGAAAGGGCTAGACCCGTTACTAAAGCAGGAAATCAAGTGCGAGGAAATGAGAGAGGAGACAGGAAATGAGACCCCGGGACACCAGTGAGAGCAAGACTTCCGTGAAATCTAACTTTGTGTTGCATTTCCAAATCACCTTAGATACCCAGGACATGGTGCTAGGGTCAGCATATCACCTTCTCTGTAAGGAAAGATCCAGGGCGCCAGCTGCGAGAAACAGAGGCTTCAGAAGCACAGAAACAAACCAGGTCTCACAATGAGAAAGGCTAGTTAAACCACACAAGCTCAAATTTCAGACTGAGACAAAATAGGCCCCAAGCAGGTGCCATCAAATCCTGGAAGTTTCAGAGCAAATGCTTCAGGGACCAGAAGAGGCGGGCAAATATGGTTGTGTGCTTTAGAGTGTGGGGAGGAGTGTCTCCACCCACTTGTGCGGTAGCTACTAATCTCTGGCAAAATTGTAACACATTAATATACCGTCAGTCACAAACACTTAGAAAGATACTGTCCTGGGAGACCACCCGAGTTCACCAAGTCCCGTCTCACCTTGCCCTGTTTCCGTGGCTTCACTTTTCTTCTTGGAAGAATATTCTATTTCAAGACCTGTGAGTTTCCATCGCCATCACAATAGGAATCAATGGTAAGATGGTAAGTGAGTTACATGTAAATTTGGTGAAAGCACAATGTTTAATAGTTTGTCTTGGTTACTTTTCTCTCACTGCTGAGACAAAACACCCAACACCCAAAATTAAGGAAGGAAAGGTTTATTTAGCTCGCAGTTTGTGGAGGTTTCAGTCCGCAATCAGCAGGTTCCAAGGCAGGGTGGCACAGCACAGGGGCAGTAAGCCCAAGGCGGCTGAAGAGGGGGGAAGCTAGCCTGTTTCCCTACCTTGTATTGTATGCAGACCATTCCCCCTGGGGGATTGTGTTGCAATAGTGAATTGGCCGATGAAAAAATTGCTTTAGAGCTAATCGTACTTTTGGATTAGGACATTAAAAATATGTAAATTTGTTCTATTGTTTCCTCGCAGATTCCCTTACACCCACACCATCTCCATGCTTCCCCTTCCACAAACTCAGGATATTTACAAAGAAGGAACCCTGGCTCCCTGCTGAGTTAAATAAGTTGACACAATGTATCAACCAGTACATAGTTCTACAAGGAACTATTGATAGGATTGTGTTTAGAATGTGGGAAGCAGAGTACATTGTCTCACCCCATCAGATCCTTCCTTCCAATCTGGATTCCAAGTATTGAGAGTGACACGGATAAACTAAAGCTCCTCAGAGAAGTGTTCCTGGGCAAGTGAGGGGCCAAGGAACCTGTTGCTGTCAAGGGGTTGGTGAGAGGAGATGTTTATGTCTGACACCAGACATCCTGGGGCTGTATGAGAGTCAGTGTCAGTCACAAAGAGGACTCATGCGTGGGAGAAAGATCTGGACCCGACTGTATCATTTTTGAAGACTAGTGGGTGAAAAGTTAAATAAATCAGAATTTTTTGGATTTTTTAAGAGTTTATTTTTTTTGCTCTTTGAGACAAGGTCTTGCTATGCAGTTCAGGCTGGCCTTGAGCTCACTTTGTAGTCCAGGCTGGCATTGAACTCACAAAGATCCTCCTGACTCAGCCTCCTGAGTTCTGGGATTACAGGCGTGCACCACCACACCCAGCTTCAGATTTTGGCTTACAACAAAAGGAGAAAAGTAGAGAAGGAGGGGGATTGAAAGGACCTTTAAACAATGCAAATGGTTTGAAACCTAAGCAGACCATTTGGGTTGCAACCCAAATATTCATCTACTGAGGAATGGATAAAAAAATTGTGGTACTTTCATATAATGGAATATTACTCAGCTATAAAGAAAGATAAACTCAAGGCTTTTACAGATAAATGATCACAACTACAGACCATACTCATAAGTGAAATAAACCAGACCTCCATGTGTAAGCAACGTATCATCTCACTAGTGTAAGAACCTGAAAGAGTGAATAAAAATTAGGAGGTATGATAGACATTGTGAAATGAAAGGAAACTGCTCAAAAGTAAAGAACAATTGGGATGAGGGAAAAGAAAAAGGAAGAAGGGAAAATTATGTATGTAAGTATATACAGGATAGCTAACATAGTTGAACTGCTGACTTCTATGGCTTTACCAAAAGGAATAGTTAATGATTAACAATTATTTGACCAATTTTGCATTTCTTTATTTGTTCTCCTGAAAAACCACTTTGAAGACATCAATGTGTAATACAATAACCATTGTTAATTTCCTACCATTTTGTCTGTAACTCTGTATTACTTGTCTTGTTCTTACAATATTTTGTAAATGGATGTCTGTTTGTTAATGCTTTCCTTCTTTTATTTTTAAAATAAATTTTTAAAAAAAGAAAATTAAGCAGACCATAGTGGTAAATTAATACATCATCAAGACTGCACAAAATGCACATTCAAGGCTTTCTGTCAGAAACAGTATGGCGAGGCTTCTGGCATCAGAAAGGATTCCTAATGTTCTTTCCAGCTCCAAGGCATTATGAACATTCACTCACCCTCTTGTGTCCTCCCATACACAGTCTACAAAACAGGTGACAGGAAATAAATCAAGTGCTGGGCTTCAACAGCCCATAGAAAGAAGAACAATTTAATTCCCTTGAGTGCAACATGACTCATTCAGAGCATCCACATTTCAGCACTTTCTTCCATAGAGTTTGGAGAAATCATTATGAAAATGTGAAATGCATAAGAGGTGAGTGTCACTTAAAGTTAGAATTGCCTCACACTTCTGCACTGCAGTTGTAAAAGCTTTTCGTCTGTGTGTTCCAGGCCTGGTTTATCAAAATGAAAGTTGTTTAGGGACTGAGATAACCACATGATCCCTCACCTGAGAAGACTCAAGAGTTGTAATTCTTTCATGAGAAATTTCTCTCACATGAAGCATGATCTCAGTACTAGGAATCTGTTTCATCTGTTCAAAATGAATAGAGCACTTATTCATCTCACACAAACATAATGCTGAATGAAGCTAATAAATAATTATACAAACTATATGTATTACATGATGTATATAAACTATAATAAAGTACATTTGATCGGCATAATATGTCACAGTATGAAATAGGAAATAAAATAATATATTTGTTCACAGAAATATTTCCCCATGTTTGTCCATCAGACCTCTGGTTGATTTCTCTTGTGAATGTAACCATTACATAATGAAAATGCACCATCTCCACATATCATCAGCCCCCTTTAGAAAAGTACAGCACGGTCCTTAGGCAGAGCTCCCCACACCCCTGAGTTCTTCTGAGCAGCGTTGGGTGGACATGAAGATGGATGTCTCGGGATCAGAGCGCCGTTGTCCCATCACACAGAAGCACCAGCCCCGGAAGATGTGCATGCTCAGGGCAGAAGATCATGTTGTTTCTGGGTGCTGATCCTAAAGAGACAAAAAAGGGTAATGTTAAAGTGAGAAGCACAGCTGTTGTAAGCACAGATGCACACAACCCAGAACAAGGTAATGGTAGTCCAGGGAGCTCTTTATGGTTTGACCCACGAAGTCTAGAATCAGAGCTCAGACTCATAAGGAAGCACAAAGACAAGCCGTCTGCATCTCTCCAAGTAAGACTGGATCCTTATTCCAAATCTTACTAATTGGCATTTATGTTTACCTTGCCAGATTCTGTGAACGTCTGCATATTCACTGAGTCCTCATAACAATTCCATCAGGTGAAAAGTACTATTCTCCCATTTTGCAGATGGCCTGACTAAAACTAGTTCAGTAACTTTCACAAGATCATGAAACTAGCTCAGGTCTTTCTGATACCAAACTCTATAACAAATACCTCACCTAAAAAGTGAATTGGCCAATGAAAAAATTGATTCAGAGCTGATTATATTTTGGATTAGGGCATTAAAAATATATAAATTTGTTCTACTGTTTCCTGGCAGATTTCTCAGGCTCAGCCAGCTTCCTAAATGCTTCCTACACATGACATACTTTCAACTGTTAAAAAAAAAGTTATTTACCAACGTGAATTCAGAATTTCCTAAACACAAGATGTTCAGATGGGACTCTAGGATGCTTGCATAAGAGCCAGACAGGCACCATGCCTGAAAGAATATCAGAAAACTCAGCACAGATGATAAGATACATATCTAAACAAAAGGAAGAGCAGCAGGAAAAGGCAGGACTGTCTCGAAATCAAGGAATAAGGGAACGAAGAGGAAGACAAAGGCAGACAAAGACCACCAAGGGAAAGAGCGTCATCCAAGGCATATTGTTTGGTTAAAATAATATTTTGGTTAAAGTGAAAGTACATGACAAAAGTTATGAGAAAATAAGTTCCCAAAGATAGATTTGGGACCAGTCTTAAAGAACCCACATTAAAAAAAAAAAAACAGGAAAGGAATTAGGACATCATTCTACGGGCCATGGCTAAGGAATGTGACACTGTGACAAAAGGAGGAAGCCTTCTATGTTAATAAAGAGCAGTAGCGGAGAGGAGATGTCAGGCAAAGGGTACAAAGTTTCACTCAGACAAGAGAGATGAATTCTGGAGCTCCTTGTACTACAGTAGTGACTATAGTTAATAACAAGGCATTGTGTCTTCTTGAAAATTGTTAACAAAATAGGACTTACATGTTCTCAACATGG
Source organism: Dinomys branickii (assembly GCA_004027595.1). Lineage (NCBI taxonomy): Eukaryota > Metazoa > Chordata > Mammalia > Rodentia > Dinomyidae > Dinomys > Dinomys branickii. The sequence continues at coordinate 8,722 of PVLD010016562.1, read as the reverse complement.
AAGTGGGGATGTATATGTTAATTTGCTTGACTTAATCGTTTCATGGTGCATACATACATCAAACCATGGCAGTCATTGCCAGAAATATACACTATTTTGTCAATTATATATTAATAAAACTATGAAGAAAGAAAGAAATAAAATGATAAGACAAAATAAAACCACGTGAAGTAATAAAATGTAATCAGGTCTACTTGAACCCTTTTGAGATCCTTGGAGAATTTTTTCCAAGTTTTCCTTTGCTTTATTTGGTTGGTTGGTTTCAATATTCTCACTCTTAGGAAACACTGTTTTAAGATATGTAAATATTTAAATAATGTGTATAGAAAGGGCTTTGTTGATCAAAGAAAAAAACCCTGAAGACTTTTCAAACTTTGATACACTGCATACAAACACTTGATAAATGGTCTTCAGCATGCACACAGGAGACAGGGATGACACTAGAGTCTCACGGAGTTCACTAAGTCGTATGTTTTAAAAATAGTTTGCTGCGTTGATTCAGGTGACTGAGTATGAAGTTTCAGTTAGACAAAAAAAAATAAGTTGACCTCAGGAAAATAACCAACAGTACATATACTTGACCCTGTCAGAAGGACATCTTGTTTGGTTTTCTTATAAGGCAGCTCATTTTGACGGTAGAGTCCACTCATAATCGGAACATAGGCAGTTCTTTCTATACCAGATCCATGTGCCCAAGGGGACATGGATGCTTGCTCTGTGAGGTCACTGCCAAGATAGGGATGATGGAGTCATGGCATAGGGAGACTGAACACAGGAGCCTAAAAGGACTCCAGGGCAAAAACAGTCTTCTGGTCTCAACCGTATCCTATATGATGCTTTTTCTTCCCTGTAGGAAAGTTCAAGGCAAATAGTAGAGTCATAGCTGATTGTCTTAATTTAATTGTTCAACAGAGCTAGAAATCTATTTCCATCGCAAAACAGAACAAGTCATTTATGCAGATTTAACATGCACTGGACTTCTCCAACTCTTCTAATGGTTTTAGTATGCCTTTTAAATTATATTGATGATAATCAGTGAATCAGTTGATTAACCAATGAAATTAATTTATTCATTGAACACTTAGGAAGCATTTACTTCAGCCCAGGCAGTAGGCACTGAGCACATAAAGATGAGTAAGACAATTCCTCCTCTTGAGGCTAGAGTTTAGCAGGGAAAATAGCACTGGGGACCCGTCTTGTACTATAATAAGCTAAAAACTGTGGGTGTAAGTTAGGAGAGGAGATGCACAGAGAAAGGGGTGGAGAGAGGAAGGAAAGGAGGGAAGGGAAAAGGAAGAGAGGGAGGGAGCAAGGGACAAAAAGAGGGAGGGCGGGAAAAGGGAATATCCAGGAGAGAAGGTAAGAGCACATGCCATGATACTGTCCAACCCTCAAGACATTTCCAATCTAGTTGGAGAAATAAACAGGAGATTGTTTATAAACTTAAGAATGAAAATTCGGGTTTTGAAAGATGTCAAAAGAAATATACACACGGTTTAAACTTCAGTATCATCTGAGTAATGTGTCAGCTACTTTTGCTGTCAGCAAGGAAACTTGGGTGAGAAAGTCCTAATTAATGAGTCTTCCTCTGAAATCTGTGTTGAGACACTGAAAGGGCTCTCCACGCTTGCACAAAGCAATTTGTACACATTTGAGAAATGATTCGGTAAGGAAAAGCCTCAAGAACATCATTACATTTGAGTGCACCTGCTGGGGACCCAGTTGGTGGACATTAGTAGATGATACCTCAGCAGCTGACGAGGTTTGAAAGTGTAATTACTGTGTTTATATTCTTATGCTCTGCCAAACTTCTACATTGTGAAATAGCATCGTTTTCTATATGGTTTTTGCCCTGCCCTTTAGGCTGACGTCCATTTGTTTTTCTGGTGTCATAATGTATTTAAGATGGAAATTGTGAAGCGTTTGATCAAGATTTCTCCCTGGAAGATAAACAGAAAATAAGCAAGCCGCTGAAAAAACTGCAAAAACCAACAACAAGCTATTATGATACATGCATGATAAGTGAAACGCAGAGAAATGGCATGAAGAGATGTTACTGCCTAATGTCACCATTTGGGCTAAAACAGGTTTTTTTCACAATACAAAATTATAACTAATAGCACAAATTCAAATGTAAAGAAAGATGCCAATTAAAATTCAAATTCTGGTGAAGCTCTGCATCATTTCCAATGTTGTTTTTTTTTTTAATTACTTGTTACTGTCTTTGATTGTTGGATCAATCTTACATTCTTAGGTCTGGTGGACTGAGCAACTTCGTTGAAGATACCAGTATGTAATGTAGCAAGCATTGTTAACGCCTATCATTTTGTTTTGAGGTCATGTATCATTTTTGTTGTTTTTGCCTTGTTTTGATTTTGTCTTCATTGTTGTTTTGTTAGGCTTTTTTTAATTTTTAAAATAAAAGTAAAATTTGAATTCACTAAGAAGGTGCACAAAAACACCACTGAGGTATGTTATGTAAGGTACCAATTCCCCACGAGGAATGCGATCACTATGTACTGCAAACATGTAATTAAAGCTTAATAAAATGAATTTACGTAAACTGAGCCTATTTACAGGAGACTCGAGCCTGTTCATTACTGGGACTTGCTCCACACTCTCACACTTGAGTCATGGAAGAACTGGAGGCATTGTGACAAAAAGAGGGGGAACACATGGGGGGACCTTCTGCCTGCAGTCCTGAGCAGTGCCCTCTGAGGTGGACGGCTCCATGCCCACCTAGCTTGAAGTCAGCAGTGGCTCTGCTTCTGTGCTGTGTTTGCTTGCAGAAGATTTCATGGGGTGCTGAGAGCCCTGGACCCGTGTCAGGTTCATGCCACTCTGTGGGACCCTTTTCCCTGAGGTCTGGCCACCTCTACCACGTGTAGCTAAGAACAGTGACCCCTGGTGCCCTCTGATCCGTCCTTGTGTCCTTTCTCCCCGAATCCTTGACAAGCAAAATCCCCCTAAGGGAGCCCATGCTTCTAGAGAAGGAAAAATCAGAAAGACAAATGGTTCTTTGTTTTTTCCAACCAAACATCAACAACACTCCTCTGTAGCAAGTGAGAACAGAGCCCAGCTACCTGAAAGGAAAAGACAAAAAAATACAGGAAGAAAAAGAAAAAATCACTATCTCAATATATTATCCTGCACAAGGCAACAGCACCATTCTGCTTTGGGTGAACTAGAAATGGATAAGATCCAGGATCTGGGAAATATGTCTCCTCTATTTCTTTCTTCTAGTCAGTGCCATGTGGAACACACACATAAGGAGTAGGAGAACAGACCTTGTCTTCATGAGAAACAAAAAGACCTAAGACTCTTCCCTCATTCACACAGGACAGCGTTGCAATCAGTGCAGACCCAAATAGGCCTGGGGCTATCCTTCCTATTTCACAGCCAAGCCAAGCATTTACGCTCCTTGAGATCCCCATGCACACTGGTGATGGGATGATGCAAAGAACAGGGTAACTTTGCGTCTGGAGCAGCACTCCAATTCAAGGACAGATAGCAGAGTGACCAGGAACAACCATTCGTGATTTCACACTACATGAAAATTATTGAGAAGGGCGGAACAGACACAGGACTGACACTTCTAAACTCAGACCAAAAGGTATGCTTCTCGGGTATAAGAGGAAAACCTCAACGGCCATTTTAATGTGAAAAATTATGGTGGTGTGACTGACTCTTCATTCTGTAACTTCCCTTCTTTCTGAAGTAACTACCCTTCATTTGGAGTAACTACCCTTCATTCTGAAACTTCTTTTGGGTGGAAAAATTAAATAAAACAACAACAACAAAAAAAGATAATCAAAATTTATGCAAAGCAAGATGGGTGGTTTGATATAAGCCAGTCTGTCCACTACCCACCTCTTTGGCAGCAGCCTCTAGGGAAACTTGACTTGGCTAGTACAAAGAGTTCACAGAGCCAACACCCTGTCCCTAAAATGTAAGAGAAGGTTAAATGGTACACACACAGTGATGCAGTCTTCCCAGACAAATTCATCCCAGTGGTTGACACTTTTAGCTGGGGCTTAAAGAATATCGATTGAATGAGTGAATAATTGTGCAGCTGAGCAGGTAAATGAATGATTAAAGGCACTCTGAATAAAAGAGCTCCAGAGGCTCCTTTTCACCAGCAGCAGAGTAAGCAAGAGAAAGAGTACTGTCGGACAAGGACACAGATGGACAAGGGGCAGCTGACTCAGCACCCTGCACGCATATGAGGCGTCGGTGAAAATGGGAAACTTCTGGTAGACTGCTAGCAGCTGAGGGACCTGATTTTGCTATAACTCTAACTACTACCTTCAGAGTAGAATAGAGTGACAGGCAAAAGACAAGTGGGATGCTACGATAGCACAGGAGAATGGTGGTGGTGGTCTGGACCAGCGTGAGTCCGGTAAAGGGAAAGACAAATCAATGGATCTGTCCAGTCAGTATTTGCAAGAGAAATAGATTTAATACAGGAGACAAGAATTTACAAGGTTAGCTGACAACATCCTCCCACTGAGTCAGATGTAGAGGAGAACAAGAGATCTATCCGGGGGAAGAATCCAGCTGAAGGCCTGGAACCCATTGCAGTGTCCGGTACAGATCCAAAGCAGGAGGCTGAGGAGTCTGCCATGGAAGACTGAAGAGTCTGTACGAGAAAGCCCAAGAGCCACTACTGGAGGCCAGAAGGTCTGCACTGACCGGCTGAAAAGCAGTGCTGGAAGCTTAAGAATCTGTCCCAAAAGTCAGGAGATGAGGCCCAAGATGAAGGTGAGGAAAACAACAAAGGTCTTTTGAAGGAAAATCGCAAGGAAGTTCTTCCTGCTGAAACCTTCCGGCTTATTCTCCTTCTATACTGTTCCAACAACCATCCTGCTTAAGGTGGGTCTTCCATGCCCAGAACCAACTGACTCGACTCAACTGGGCGTTCCCCACTCACACTGACAATTAATTAATTAACCACCACAGCACTCAAGACATTTTAATGCTCTTTTGATTCTAAGTTGAAGACGAACGTGAGACATCCAAAGGAAGATGTCAAGAAGGTGATTAGCTATGAGTTCTGAGCCCAGGAGGAATATCTAATGAGAGAATACAAAAAAGCTTGGGATTGTCAGCATAAATATGGTACTTAAATCATGGGAAAGATCAAATTAATGAGGGAGAGAGTGTAGATAACTGTACGGTGGACTTGAATGATAGTGTAGAATTGAAAACAGTTCAGGAGCAGCACGTAGGAACTTTGACCTGACATGGCTGGCTAGAGCAGAGAGGCCAGCAAGGAAGACAGGGAGGACAGGGCTGTCACAGAAACCAAAAGAGGAGACTGTTACTGGAGGGTGTAGCAGCAAACAGAAACACCAAAACATCGCCCAGGATTTGGAGGCAGATTTATTTACATCAACAGGCTCTGATAGGAATTCATTCCCAAAGTATTGGGCAAGACTCAGGGAGAGAGGGTTTTTATAGAGTTGCAAGCAGAAGGAAGAACAGAGGCAAAGTAGCTTGTCAATTGGGGCTTGGTTCTTACACTGTGCGTCACAGTGACCAGCCACGCGTCATAGTGGCCAGCCCTTTCTGGGAAACAAGAATGACAGGAACTGTAGCAGGAACTGAAATAAACTGGAGGTTACCTGGGCAATAGCAACTACCAGAAAGATAGAGAATGTGTTGCTGGATTCAGCAAGAGGAAGTCATTGCTGACTGGGACAAGCAACCTTAGCAGATACCATTGGAACAGAAAAGGCAGTGATAAAGTAGAGGTTACACTGTAGGCTACTCTTTTAGTAACTCTAGGTATACCTTCATTTGTTCTGTCCCTGCTTCATCTTTAAAAAACACCCAAAACCCGCTTTCACTTTTACCATATATCCATCCAGCCATTGAAAAGAATAAGGTAGGTATACAAACACTGGCACAGAGTGAGCAAAGTATATAGTCAAGTGGGAAAAAACTTGAGAGTTGAATAAAGATAAAGAAAATAAACATATGTTGAAAAGCAATAGGTCGGAGACTTCCGGGAAGATGGCAACCAGGTGAGCGGCAGAGGGAAATTCTCCCAGAGACAGATCTCTTGTGCATGGGTGCCGGGTCCGCGGCTGCGAAATTCCAGCTGAAAGTGTTGCTCTGCGCTGCCTGAGCATTAACCGGTCGGCTGGATTTGCCAAGGCTAGGAGTGGGCAGGCCCTGAGAGCTGGGCGCCCGAGGAGATCGTCGCAGCACACAGCGGCTCAGCCGAGTCTGCGTACCACTGAGGGCTATCGGGGCGGGACAGACCCTCCCATCTCCTGACTCCGAAGGGCTCGCAGGAGGCTGCGGCCAGGAATTTTTGGCGGCAGCGGAGCAGGGTGGTCTCAGAGACCACGCTCCTCGGGCAGACTGAGCTAAGCCAGGCACCGGACCTGGGTCCCGCTCAGATCCCTGCTCCCACAGCCAGCGCCATCCTCGGCCAGAGGGCGGACACTGTAGCGGCTGCGGTCAGCAGCTCCTGCGAGAACACCGAGGAGGCGCAGAAGCACCGGGGAGCGGTGCATCGCGGGTGTGGCACAACATATTAGCAATTTGGGGATCTCCTGCTGCAAGATCCCAGGTTGAGTTGATTGGGCACCCTGACTGGTTTTCTGAGTTGGGGAGAAGCTCCGCCCAGTGAGGGACATCCGAGCAGCACTACTGACTGCACGGACCTGGGACAGAAGAGCTGGCTGGGTGCACCGACCGGTTTTTTGAGTGGGGTAGGAGCTCCACCCAGGGAGGAACACCTGAGTGACACCCTGCCAGCACGGTCCCCGGGAACGCGAGCTGTTTATGCGCCCCAGCCAGGTCTCTGGGTACCGCGTAGCTCGGCACACAAAGCAGCATATGAGCAGCCTATTGAGTGGAACTGTCAGCAGAAAGCTTAAGGGACATTCTCCTGAAGAGAAGGAGTCATTGGAGCAGCCTTTGCAACAGACCTTTTCCTGGTGAACTGCCTGGGTAATTTATTGTTCAACATTTTGAATCTGATACCCAAAACTGGGAAGACAGAAGAACAAAACGCAGTCTCAGAACTCAACCCCACCCAGAACAAGTCCTGAATGCAAGGATACAGGGGAACTAGGAAGCGACATACCTGCAAATTCTGAAACGATTGCATCCAAAACACTGAAACAACTCCAACAGGCCATAGAAGAGCTTAAAGCAGAAATAAACCACATACCTGCAATAATCTCTCAAACAAAAAATGAACTGAAAACTATAATGGAAGAAATGTTCCATACACATAGAGAAGAAATAGATAAAAGATTAGAAGAAAGTTGGAAACATTACAAGAGCAATTTAGGAATGAATTACCAAGAATGAAACAGGTCCAAAGAGATTGCCAGGATTTGAAAACTTTCACTTAAAGCCTGCAAAACTGCTTAAATGAAACGGAAGATAGAATTTCAGATCTTGAAGACAGCATGGCAACTTACGAGCGTGAAAGGAACAATCTCATAAAAGCATCAAAGACCCAAGAAAAATCAATCCAACAGCTGCAAGATGAGGCAAAACCAAATACTATTCGATTTATAGGAGTCACTGAAACAGCAGGAGACCACACAAACGATATAAAAAGAATATTTGCTGAAATAATAACAGAAAATTTTCCAACAAGGTAAAGATACTGAAGTACAGTTAATCGAGGCATATAGAACCCCAACGAGCCATAACCAAAAGAAAAACACACACAGACATATAATAAAGATCCCAGATATCCAGCAAAAGAACACAATATTAAAAGCTGCTAGAGAAAAGAAACAGATCACCTATAAAGGAAAGCCCATCAGAATCACAGCAGACTTCTCAATGGAAACCATGAAATCAAGAAGGGACTTGGAGCGAGATATTGCAGATTCTCAGACAAAACAACTTCCAACCCAGACTGATGTATCCTGCAAAACTGTCCTTCAAGTTCGATGGAGAAATAAAATATTTCCACGACAAAGAACAACTGAAGAACTTCATGAGGGCCAAATCAGCATTGCAAAAAGCAATAAAAAATATTCTAGACAGAGAAAAAAAAGACCACAATCCCAAAAATGATAGAAACAACTCCCTACACAGAACAAGTAAACATTCAGCAAAAGAAGGAAAACAACAACATGTAAATTACATAACCAGAATAAGCCAACATAAAACCATTATAACCATTAATGTAAATGACCTTAATTCACCAGTCGAAAGGAAAAGATTGGCAGAGTGGATTAAGGAACACAATCCAATGATATGCTGTATACAGGAAACACATTTTACTCAAAAGGAAATCCACAGGCTGAAAGTTAAAGGATGGTAAACAACTCTCCATGCAACAGGTCCCCAGAAAAAAACAGGGGTAGCTATTATGTTTGCAGACAAGGTAAACTTCATACCAAAAACAATCAAAAGAGATAAAGAAGGCCATTACATACTAGCTAGGGGAAAGCTGCAAGAGGAAGAGATAACAATCCTAAATATTTATGCACCAAACAATGGAGCACCAAACTTTACAACTCAAGTCTTAACAAATGAGAAAAGTCAACTAACTAATAACACTATTTTAATGGGGGACCTAAACACCCCTCTGACGCAAAGAGACAGGTCAACTGGACAGAAACTCAGCAAAGAAATAACAGACCTGAACCAAAAGTGTGAACAAATGGACTTAGTAGATGTATACAGAGTGTTCCACCCCACAACATCAGAATACACATTTTTCTCAGCTGCACATGGGTCT
>PVLD010016561.1:0-44578 GCA_004027595.1 Dinomys branickii | reverse complement strand
GATTAACTGTCTGACTAAATTTGCATGTCTGTATATGGGTCCATACATCTACAATTCGAAGATATCAATGGATAAAGCAACAACCACTGTTGAGACCATATCACCTTGTCTATAGATTAGTTGTGATTGTACTATTTTCTATGATAATTGGTGTCTGTTTGTCAATATGTTTTTGTACTTTTAAGTTTCTAAAATAAAAGAAAAAAAATACAAAGTATTAAAAGAAAAAGCTCTTCATTCATAGGGAAACGCAAGTTTAAGCTAGGATGGACTACCACTACCATCCTACTAAAAGGACGACACCTGCTTGTTTATGAGCACGAAGAGACTCGGGGTGAGCTGTGGGAGCATCCTGAAGCAGAGCTCCCGTGTCTCTTTCTGGTGGAATCGGGCTGCCTCCCCCTCACAGAAGGTTCCACCAGGAAACCCCATTGTCCTCCAGCGTCCGCGGTATTGTTTTCCTTAGTACCTACGCACTTGCAGTCCCTAGCGATCGCCTTCATTCCGGGCGTTGGAGCACAGACACAACATGTCTTAATTCTCTGCACTTCCCCTTTCCCGTCCCTCACTCTCCTCGATCCCTGTCTCTAACTCCCCTGCCCATTTGTAAAAGATCTACCTCCCTGTTTCATGTTTTCTATCTTTAAGATTGCTCTGTAAATCATTTACACTCTGGGTTTCTCAGACAGGAGAAAGCATGTGTATGATTTATTTCCCTTAATATTGTGGTCTCAAGCTGCATCATTTTTTACAAATGACTCCCACTTATCCTTCTGTATGACTGAGCAGTATGTTATGCATATAAGATGCATTTTGTTTATCCATTCACCTCTTGCTAGACGTCTAGAACTCTTCCAAGATTTAGCTAGTAAGAGCTGCGCTACCATAAACTTGGGTATGTGAGGATGACTAATCTGATTTCTTTCTTTTCTATATTTCTAAACTGCTAGCACATGAAAGAAACGTGCTCCTGCCCAATATAAGGTAGAAGTACTACAGAAGAGACAGCCTGTGGGACTCATGTTTCATTAAAAACTGGCAAATAAAGATTGCCCTGTCCGAAAACACAATGTCAGTATACTGTCATTTTATTTCATCATATGTGAAATCATTCATTATTTTTTAGGAAAGAGTCCATACTGACAATGAAAGAGAGAAAGAAGGATGCATAGAGGGAGGGAGGGAGGGTGGGGAAGAAGAGAGGAAGGAAGGAAGGAAGGAAGGAAGGAAGGAAGGAAGGAAGGAAGGAAGGAAGGAAGGAAGGGAGGAATGATATATAGGACTTTTTCTGAGGGTTCTTGTGTTAAGGTTTTTCACAAGTGAATAACTCAGTGGTGCTTTTCTGTGTACCTAGTTATGGCCTTCATCGTGGGGAGTTGGAGACCTTTCTGCATAGTCCATCAAATATAATCTCTATTGCAGCTGTGAACACTATGCATTGTACTTTTTATTTGGTTCTATTTACTGTACCATGTGAAGTATAATTAATACTAGATTATCAATATATATTTAGTGTGTAAAAGGGCTAGTGAAACTCTGAGTTCTATAATTTAAAGTCCAATAGCTCCTTAAAGAAGAAAAAGCCTAAAACAAACTGTTAGTCTTGTGATGTAAGTTCTACCCCTCTTTCTAGATCACTTTGTTAACCTCAATTTCGTAGCTATTTTCACATCACATCATCCATCACAGGAAAAATGGTGAAAGGTGCAAATGACAAAGAGAAAAAACATATTGTCAAAAAAAAAGAAGATCTAGCAAACAATAAGTTTCAAATATAGCCCCCCCCCAAGCTACAAAAGAATTATGATAAGCTTCGAGGAAATACACTTTACATAAACTCAGAATTTATTTGTGCTATGAAATGCAAGGACAGTGACAGAAAGTTTCTGGTAAAAGCTATCTTCTACTCCAGGATTTTCTCAGGGAAATTTTCACATCTTTGTTCCTCAAACTATAGATCACAGGGTTCATCATAGGAACCACAATGGTATAAAAGACAGAAGAGATTTTTCCCTCATCCATCGAACCAGCAGAGGATGGCTTAAGATACATAAACGCACATGATCCAAAGAACAGAGAAACTGCCATTATGTGGGAACTGCAGGTACTGAAAGCTTTAGACCTGCCCTCATTGGAGCTTATTTTAAATATGCTAGAGAGGATGAACACGTAAGATGAAAAGATGGAGACACTGGGCACAATGATGTTGATGCCCCCCACAATGAAAACCACCAGCTCATTGACAGAAATGCTACTGCAGGAGAGCTGAAGCAGAGGGAGGACGTCACAGAAGTAGTGGTTGATGGCGTTTGCATCACAGAAGGCCACTCTCAGCATGCAGCCCGTGTGGGCCATGGCACCAGAAAATGCCACCAGGTATGAACCAAGCGTTAGGCTGCAGCATACTCTAGGGGACATGGCAGCGTTATATAGAAGTGGGTTACAGATGGCCACATAGCGATCATAGGCCATTGCCGTCAACACATAACATTCAGAAATGATAAAGAAACAGTAAAAGCAGAGCTGAGTCATGCACCCTCTGTAGGAGATAACATTCCTCTTTGATAGGAAGTTCAGGAGCATTTTGGGTGTAAATACAGAAGAATAATGAAGGTCAATAAAGGACAAGTTAAAGAGGAAAAAGTACATGGGAGTGTGAAGGTGTGAACTCCACCCAATTAGAGTCATTAAGCCCGAATTTCCTAACACAGTGACCACATACATTACTAGAAACAGGAAGAACAGTGGGAGTTGCAGGTCTGGCCGGTCTGTTAACCCCATCAGAATGAATTCAGTTACAAAAGAGCCATTTTCAGGAGCCATTCTTCTCTATAGAATCTGTGGACATAGGAAAGAAGGATTACATCACATCACACCCAATTCTTCTTGTAATATCTTCTCTTACAAATGTGAGGCATAAGCCAGGAATATCAGGACGCGACCAGCTTGAATCCATAGAACTTGCCTTTAATGTATTGAGTGACACCGTCTTCCCCTCACATAAGTCTTAAAAGCTAAATATGATGAAAAGCATCATGGGCTTAGCCAGCAGAGCCAAGGCCAGTGCTGCCATATGGAAACAAAGATGCTTAGAAAAACCAAAGGAGAAGGATAGGGTTAGACAGCATTGTCTCATCATTTCCTCCTTTGTTTGAGTCTTCTCTTCACTAGTGAAACTGGAGGCAGAGGTCTTGCACCTCAGTGTGAAATTCTAATGCAGGTGAGACTCTAGTGTTCTGTAACCATGAACACTCTTCTAATTTAAACAAAACAACCAGACTCCAGGAACAAATGGCTCAGTTACTGTCCTTCGATACAGAAAATCTAGTGTCCAGAAGAGTGAGAGATCTGTCCTTGGAGAGAGTACTTACTGATTAAAATACTGCACCCCCAGTCTCCAACAATCCTATAAACATTTTTGACTCCTCTTTTAAAGGTGTTCCTTTACTAGTTTTAGAAGAAAAAGGGGGAAAATTACCTTTATGAGGTTTCTGGACTTCATCACAAAATATAAGGTCCTTACATTAATTATAAAAAAAGACACAGAATGAGAAATAATGTCAGATTTTATATATGTGTGTAAATCTAAAATAGTGCTCCACATAACCAGAGAATAAGATATTGATTTTCATTAGCCAGTGAGAAATTCAGGTTAAATTGGCCAAAGTTACTAAGTTCAATTATGCAAAATTATTATGATTTGGGGATCTAAAGTAAAACATGATATAGTAGTCAACAATATTGTTTCATATACTCATAATTTGATAACAAAATAGATCTTTAAAATTCCTACTCTATACATATGTGCATGTATCACACATACTTAAAAAGGTAACTATGTAGAGACAATGGATATGTTAACTATTAACATTAATATGAATAGATTTCAAAACTTACCCTTCTCAGGAGAGAAAACTTTGCTGATCTCTTGTTGCATTTTACTCTCTGGTCCCAAAGGACAATATAGGATTTTTGTCACTGATTGCTTTGATTCTAATAAAATACAACACAAGCTTCACTTCTCATCTTTACAGGAAGTCTTTCTGAATTAGTGGTCATAATTTATAATGATAATGTTAACTGCTCTGAAGCAACAGCTTTGGAGGAAAATAACTCTTCTTATTACAGTTGTCACTAGTTAAGACTTCAGAAGGCTTAACATGAGTTTAATGACATGAGATTGCCAATAAACAATGAAGTCGCTTCCTCAGTCTCTTCCTAGAGAACAGATTCTAGGTATATAAAGGAAACGAAGGGATTGTGTTTACTTCTTAAACTACAATGTGTATTAATTCCCTAGACACAATTTTACTCAGGTTTTCACATCTCTTCAGGGATGGTGCATCTCTCTTGGTGGAGCCAAGAAAAAACTCTCATCTCCCCATCAGCATGATATCATAAAGGCAATTCATTGTTTGGGTTCATTGTTGTTTATTTCCACATCTTTAATATGAAGTTTGCATGGAGTTTATACATAGTTTATTTATTTATCTGAAGTATTTAAGGATTGCAATAATTCTCTTTAGGTATTATTTCTCCTGAGACAGTTCCAAAATGACTTCTACTGTGTTGAATCCATACTGAAGTTTTGACCTTTGTACACTTACTGGAAATGGCTCCCTGAGTATCCTGCTGAGATCTTAAATGTAACACTTCAGAAGTGCAGTTAAAAATTCCTAAATTCCTCATAGACAAGATGGAGAATATAGAGTTAGAAGGTCTCTATTGGAATCCTGTATCATGCTTCCAAATTACAATATGTTGGACAAGTAATGTAGCATGTCGGAGCCACAGCTTCCCATTTAAAAAATAGAAATGTAAAAAGTAACATGTATTTAACTAGATTGTTGGGATTATTATATGAGCAGATAATCCAATAATCAAAATTATTCTGCATGTGTGTAAAATAGTGAGATCTCAATCTGAGTACAGATATCTTTCATGTATATAGAATTTCTGTTCAGATTAATTCATCACAAATTAACAACCTCCTAAAATGAAAATGCACTTAATAAAGCTGTGCTACCAAACAGCATAGCTTGACTTAATTAATCTTACCTTTCTCAGATTGCTTATATTAGCTGAAAGCATCATGAGAGTATCACACCAAAAGAGGCAACATTTGAGAATCAAAATGCATTTCCTAAGACGTAGCCAAAAAGTCACTAGCCAAAAATAGGTCAAACTTCAAGCACCAAAATGCAGCTCATATTCATTTTGTTACATTCACACTATTGTACAGTCAAAACATTCCACACCTAACCACTAAAATGGAGACAATCTATGTTACCAGTTGTGGGGCATCTTCTGTCATAACAATCATCAAAATTTTTTCAAAATTTAATTAGTATTCATTTATGAACTGTATATTTTATAACTTTCATCTTTTTATGCAAGTGATGTATAGATTCATGAATGCAGAGAGTAGTATCAATTATGATTTGGTGGAAGGAAATTTTTTTGTCTTTTTGAGACTGGGTCTCACTATGCAGTTCAGAGACTGTAACTCACTATGTATCCAGGCTGGCCTCAAACTCAGCAGTCCTCCTGCCTCAGCCTCCTGAGTGCTGGGATTACAGGCGTGCGCCACCATGCTTGGCTGGGTGGAAGGAAATTTTGATAAATATTTTGCCCTTTCCTTTCACTTTCCCTGCTGCCACTTTGAGTTCTTGAGTGGCAAAAACTAAAGGAAGTAATTCTTTTGAAGTTATTTCAGGGAAAAAAAGAACCTGAAGCCTTGAAGAAGCCAAGAAGAATGCAACCTTTACCCCTCAATGAGAAAACAAGGCACAGTTTTTCATTCTTCTAACTGCTTTGTGATTACAGGTGATAGTGCAGTATGGTTTGAAAAAATGGTGTTTATATTACAAAGAAAGAAACAAGATAACTTTGTCAACAAATAATATAATTGTCCACATAATAACTCATGATATCCTAAAAAACTGATTCTATAAATTATAAGTAAATTTAGAATGCTACAGAGCATCAGATCTGTCTCAGTCCATTTCTTGCTGGAAAAGAGAATGTTACAGATAGAGTGATTTGGGTGATTTTTAAGAAACACAAATTCGGTAGTTCTCTGCTCTGGACTCTTATTTATCGAAGGACAAGACACCAGCAAATAACGAGGGCCTTCGTGCAGCATAACAAAGGGATAGCTGGCAGAAAGACGAGAGAAGCTGTGACCGAAAGTGAAGAAAGTAAAGAGACAAGAATGAAGCAAGAGAAGAGGGAGACACGTCATTTGATGAGGAAGCCACTCCCACTTTAACTGCATTAGACATTCATGAAATCATCCCTCAAGCAGTAATCAGTTCTTACAATTACTAACTCTTCATACTATTAAAAGATAATTAAATTTCAACATGAATTTGCAGGGACACCTCCAAACCATGGTAAGGTGAGCATTATTTTTTATGAACAATAAGCAACTGAAAATTTGAAATTTTATAAAGTAGTACCATTTACAACAGTACCAAAAACTGAAATTTTAGGTACAATTCTAATAATGTAGTATATGCAATATATGGATGCTGTGACACTAATTAAAAATAAAAGATGCACTCATGAACGAGGGCTTCTGAAGTGCTCCAGGAAGTTCCGAGAATGATGGGAGAACATTGTTTGCAGGAAGTGGGAGAGCTCTGAGGGAGACTGATGGCAATTTACCCTTTTCTGCAATACATTCTTTGACTTAAACGTTAATTTCTTTGAGCAACCCTAGTAGAGACAGAAAGAACACTTTATATATTAGAAGATTTAATCTTGCCAAGTTGTCCATCATCTTTTTGTTTTAAGATGAGGTTTCATTATGAAGTTCAGGCTAGCCTTGAACTCACACTGTAGCCCAAGCTGATCTCAAACTTGCGGCAATCCACCTGCCTCAGCCTCTCAAGTGCTGGGATTACAGATGTACATCACCATGCTTGGCTCCATCATCTTTAAATTGATCCAGGCAATTATATTTAGTTCTAAATACAATATTTTAGCCTGGGCTCCATAGTGAGTTCAAGCCCAACCTGAACTATAGCGTGAGGCCCTGTCTCAAGAAACTAATAAATAAATAAATACCAGCGATGCGAAGGCAATTAAGAATTGGAGGGAAAAGTGAGTGATGTGAGACAAAGGTGACAAAAATTAAGATATGTTATATAAATGTATGCATTCCTTATGATTTCATTATATACTGCAAATACATACTAATATAATAGTTTGATAAAAGTGAAAAAAATTATTGTGTGTTAAAGAATTATGATAAGGTTTAAAACTTTGAATGGACAGAAACACTTAAAAGAGCAAGCCTGGGGGAAAATATGCTACTTTTATAAAAACTTCTTGTAAAATTCCTACAGTTTCCAACTGAGTTTGCACGCTCCACATAGTGGACCTTTCGCATCAGCAAGTTTCACTCATTGGTGGAAAGTGTTGACCCCTCCTACTCACGTTGCATAATTGAATCCTTCAGAAATGCCTTTCTTGTGATTCTATAGCACTTAGCTCTTAACCAGTGGGACTAGAAAGTCATGGAAAATTAATACAGTATTGCAAAGAACTCAGACATATATAATAAATAGAAGAGTGCGTGAGGACATATTAACTGCATTGAAATATATAACAGATGTGTATAATATATATGCACATTTATTTGAGTTCTCCTTAATATCTCAGTAGTATAATTCATGGGCCAAAAATTGTCTTTTCAACAAATATTATAGAACAAATGGATGCTGGATATTTACCTTCAAAAATGATACAGATATTTATAGTATAAGAAGCATTAATTTAAATAAATCCTAAATCTAAATTTAAGAAGTAATAAAGCTTTTAGAAAAAAAATGTAGGGTAAATTTAAATTTTTAATAAACACAGAGAGGCAGAAAATGTCCCTGCCATCTATCATGTGTGTAATGAGTATGCTCACCTTGCATGTCCTGGAGAAAAAACAATAGACCTGTTTAATTAAAATCTAATTTTAATTTAGATTTTTAAACTTTAAAAATCTAAAAGAACAAGTGATCCAAACAGTAAATGGGCAAGTGAGCTGAGTACACACTTCTCAAAAGAATTATAAATGGCCAATAAGTATCTGAAAAACTATTCAATATCTTTAGCCATTAGGGAAATATAAATCAAAACCACACAGAGATTCCATTTTACCCCACCCAGCAAGGTTATGATCAAGAGAGAAAGAATAACAGATTCTGGTGGGCACATAGAGAGAAAACAACCCTTCTAGACTATTGTAGACTTAAACACTCTTGATAGTAATGGAAATTAACACAGCCAACCATGCCAAGTATAGACGTTTACTTAAAAGCTACAAGCAGAACTACCGAATGAAGCAGCTGTACCCATCCCAGGCATACACCTGTCTGAAAGGTTCACGGTCAGCATTGCTATTTATACATACCTGAATATTCATGTTTATCACAGCAATTTTTCACACTGGTCATCTCGGCTGTCTCAAACTGCTAGCAGGACACAGGGCACAGTGTATTCCTACATTTTGTCTAGAGAGAATAAAATGGACTAGTGGTCACCAATGTTCCTCCCAGAGATTTGTCAAATATCAGCAAATGAAAACACCAGGGGGGCAGTGATAGATTTTCCAAGCCATCCTTCTTGCTTATGGACTCTGTGATTATTTGTACAACTTTGTGCTTGACAGTTGGTAAAGTTCTGATGAGATTGCTTTTGTCCATGAGGTGAAATCATTGTTCCAGTGGAGATTTACATCCAGGCACCCTACTTTGCAACATTCTTATGCTCCCCTCTCTGATTTTAAGATGTAAGTCGATCCATATGCCCTGGAATATTAAATCTATTTTATTAGTATGTATGTCTCTGTGTGAAAAACAAATGTATACAAGTACATATTTATACATAAAAACCTTACATGTCCTAGAAGTTTCATTCTATATATATGCATAGTGAGGTTTACTTAATCAAATAAAAGGATCAAGTTCTACTGTCTTCAAACTGCTCTAGGGAGGGACTCTTCACACATAAAATAATGAACACTATTAACACAAATATGAGTTATTTCCGGGACCATAAGACAACCTATGACATCTTCTAACAGAAAAAGGTGAAAGGCTCTAGTTAGGCATTGGATTTACGATATATTAATATTGACATTACACCTTCTATAATTTAAACATTAAATTTCTGTATATCATATTCTTTGCTTTGTGTTTTTAGGATTTTTCCCAGTGCATTTTGTTTGTTTGTTTGTTTTTTCAGGTGCATTGTTTATGAGTTTAAATTGTGAGATTCAGTAAGTCAGGTAGAAAAAGAGAAACACACTATGCAGCATTACGAATAAGGATCCAAAATTACTAGACAATTGCTACTTACATGAACTGAAATTATATAGCCCCTCATAAACAGAACAACTGCATTAGATCATAGTAAAGAAACAGTATTTCTCTTTGGGTAGGAGATCATTCTTTTTCTAACTCTGGTTCATTATCTTAAATAAAGTCAGCACTATTGATCATAAAAGATCAGCAGAAGTTATGATGTATTGAAAGTCAAATATTTGGCTGTATTTCTTCTTCCTTGTAGACTGAATAAACACAGAGAGGCAGAAAACGTCCCTGCCATCTATCATATGTGTAATGAGCATGCTCACCTTGCATGTCCTGGAGAAAAAAACAATAGACCTGTTTAAGGCTCTTTCATCTTCCTCAGGCCTTGACAAAATTTTTGATTTCTGAACAGATCCACTGCATGACAATTTCGTGCTCATAAGAATAAAATATTGTACTTAGGAACACTGAGAGATAAAATGCACGAGGCAAATCTCACAGTGCAATCATAGATATAGCACTGAGAAGAAGTGCAGTGTCTGGGTTTAACTTATGCCCTGACCATGCTAACGGTGGCCCAAATAACTGAGGAATGTGTTGCCTCAGATGGTTTGATAGGTCTTCAGTTCTGTAGATATTTTAGAATATAACTTGTGACAAAGGATAGAGGTCATCTGTGGAAAGCCTTCTAACAAATTCCAATTTTCATAAAATAAGAATTGTCTTCTACACTAAAACTGTTACAGTGAGGCCAAATATATGTTAATAATCTCTGTGAACTAAGAAATACACTCTTGTCTAAATAGGTCTCTATCACAGAATGAAAATTTTCTCAATTGAAAATGAAGGATTTGCTGGCAATCTAGGAAAAGAGCTCCCTCTGATGGAAACTTTTGATTTAGGCAGGACATGAATTAATTAAAAAATAAAAGTCATTCTAGGGAACACATCATATGAAGGTGGATCAGAACTTTTTAAAAATGAAATGAAAATCTTCAAAAGTAGTATAATTTTGAAATGCTTAAAAAATTATAATGCAGCCAGTTTATCATTGACAAAGGAGCCAAACATATTCACTAGAAGAAAGAGTCGCTTTAATAAATGGTGCTAGAAAAACAGGCTTTCCACACCAAGGACTGAAACTAGGCCTATGTCTGCTACCATGCACTAAACTAAACTTAAAATGGATCAAATATCTAAATATTAAAACAGAATCCCTAAATCTTCTGGAAGAGAGAACAGGTGGAACTCTTGAAGACACAGGCGTGGGCAGAGACTTCACGAACAAATCCCTGATCACGTGGAAATAATATGAAGAACCAACAACTGGGATCTCCTCCTATTAAAATATTTTGCACAGAAAAAGAAATCACCAACAGAGGGGAAAAAGTTTAGCCTGTTTTCTCTCAAAGGCCTTATATCAAGAGCATATAAACAACTGAAAAAAATCAGACCCCCAAATTAAAGACTCAATCCAAAAATGTTCAACACCAGTGGTCATTTAAGAGATGGGAATAGATATTATGCTGATATTCTATCTCATCCCAGGAGAAATAACTATTATCAATAGATCAACCAATCACAAATGATAGCAGGACTGTGGGGGAAAAGGAACACTTGTCCATTTTGGTGGGAGTTTAGACTGGTGCAACCAGTGTGGATGTCAGTGTGGAGATTCCTCAAGAAGTTGAATTTACAAAAATCCCTGAGTTGTTTAATATCAGCAGTCTTTCTGTACATGAAGTTTAAAATAAAATACCCTGAAGTCCCTGTTGCATTCAGGTCATTTTATTATATTCCTATCACTGCTACAGGTCCAATTCCTCCTCATTTGCTGGTGCTTCCTCCACTTTTCAAGTTAAAACCTCAACTGCACTCCCCACACACAAACACATTACAAACTCAATTAGAGGTTTCACTTGACCCAGCTCTCCTGCTACCTCCCTTCTTGGTATCTTCCTGAAAGAATTAAAAGCGTCATGCCTCAGTGATATATGCACACCCATGTTTATGGTGGCACATTTTGTAGTAGCTAAATCATGGAAGCAGCCAATGCACATCCGCTGATGAAGAGAGACAGAAGATCTGGGTGTGTTTATACAATGAAACAATATTCTACTATGAACAACAATAAACTTGAGACATTTCTAGGTAACTGGATGCACCTTGACACACCATATTGTTAAGTGAAATTAACTGGGCACACATGGAAAAATCACACTGTTTCTTTGATGTGAGAAACCAAAAGTTTAAATAAGGACCAAAAGGTATGATAGATATTGTGAAATAGGAGGGAAGTGTCCAAGTGGGCAGGGGAAATAGGGAGAGAAAGGGGAAAAAAGAGAAAATCAGAACAAGTGGAAACAAAGCTTTTGTAAATGAGAGGAAGGGGAATTGAAGGAGGGGAGGGGAGTGGGAAGAAAGAATCAAAATATATCATGAACGTGATCAGATTCTCTACAGTGAGTGTGGACAATCTGTATATCTGAACTCTACCAATAAAATCAATTAATTTTTAAAAAGCAAAAAGTATAAATGTTGTATGAAAAAATAGTAATTTTTTGCACTTTCCTTTCATTTCCCCTTCTCTCATTATTAAAAAAACTGAAGTCCTCTAGTGTTAAGTGGTTAAAAAAACAGTTCTATCAGAGTAATGACTGTCCCTTTATTTAATTCATTTACTGTCATTTGAATATTAGGCTTTTTATAGTGTATGTTTACAATACATAGTAGTGACATTCATTTTTGAGAACTGCTACATGTACATATTGAACCTTCAGCATTTCCACTCTATTTAAGAGAAAGTTCTGTGTGCTTTTGATATAAATGGCTGTCCTGTTATTGTTGGATGAAATACTGTAATGATATCACTGAAATCCATTTGTTTGATCAAGTGGCTCAACTATGATTTTTCTGCTTGGTTTTCTGCCCAGCTGACTTGTGAGAGAGTGATATAGAATTCCCCCAGTATGACTGTGTCAGTTGCTATCTGAACTTTTATATCCAGTTGTCATTTTATGATGTTCACATGCCAGCATTCAGTCATATATATTTGCAGTTTTTATCTCTTCCTATAAAATTGTTCCTTTTAACCATATATGTTGATGTTCTTTGTCTCTTATGATCAGCTTTGGCTTGAAGCCCACTTTGTCTGAAAGTAAGACAGCTTCTCCTGTCTGCTTTTCAGCTCCTTTTGCAAGCTCTTTGAATGTCTCACAACTCCAATACTTTATGTGAATTGCTGTATTTAATTCCCACAACATCCCACTGAGAAACCTTTTCATGAGCATCATTTTGTAGATATGCACAAGTGTATGTAGATATATGTATGCATTAACATATATCACTCACTGATAGACACTTTTGGGAGTTCAAAAGTCTACATTTAAACTCTGATTGGGTCTCTGCTCCTGTTCTTTCAGGCTTTTTGCTACAATGTCCCATCATTGAGGTGCACTTCATAAGCACATAGGGTTTAAAGCTATGATCCAGTTTAATATTTATTAACACAATCCCCAGCCTTGAAGGGGCATACTAGAAATAACAGCTAACTATGCCTTGGACCTTCTTATAGAGCTCCTCAGGGCATAATGAAGAGAGTTACAAAGTAGGCTAGCTGCTACCCAACCAAGGGGACTAGGTATTCCTGATGGGAAATTTTAACTCAGGTAGAACTTTAAGCCTCAAAAGATCCATTGTTAGTTTTACAGCACAGGATGTAAACACACGCTCAGAAATTTCTACCCTCAAGGGACTCATCCAACTCAAGAGGAAATGGTAAAGGAGAGAACAATTTTCTGTGCATCTAATCATTTTCTACACAACAATGGGTCATGAGATAGGTTCTCGTTTAAGTGAGATAATGTTTTGGGGGCTAATAGAAGACTGTTGCTTTCTTTCTTGCAAGTGAAGAGAACTCTATAGAGAAATCTTAGAAAACTATGGCACATTGCCCAGAGTACTCCTCTAACGTGCAGATGTGCACTGACGGCCATTATCACCTGCATCATCAAAAACTTTGACTATGCCTCAGGACTGTGGAGAGTAAGGGCCCGTCAGGTCCCAGGACAGGGAGGTCTCCTGGGTGAAGGTGAGCATGAAATCATCTTGACCTTTAAGTCCGGAAATCGTGGGTTTGTGGGAATGCCCTTTATTTATTGCTCCTGGCAGCCCTCATCTGCAGTGGAGACTGAAGTCAGACAATAATATTCAGACACACTGTGAGACCTACTCGAGTGCTTCCTGGACAGAGGAACCGCATAGAGGGGCAGGATGAAAATCGGGGTTCCTCAGAAATCAGCATAAGAAACCTTGCTCTTTGGAGGCCTTGTGTGTGTTGTCAGACAATGTTAGATTATAAAGCAGCAGCTCTCTCTCTTTCTTACTCTATGTCGATCTCTCACTGTCTCTCTGTTTCTCTTGCGGTCTCTCCATGTCTGTCTCTCTCTCTCTCTGTCTCTCGGAAGGTTCATTGTTAATATCACTGTCTTCCTGTCTTTCTACAGATCCTACCATGAAGGAAATGGATATGGAAAACAGCTCTTCAGTGATGGAATTTATTCTGATGGGATTGACAGACCAGCCAGAGCTACAACTTCCTCTCTTTTTCTTATTCTTGGTGAACAATATAGTCACTGTTGTGGGAAACTTGAGCTTAATTAACCTAATTTTCCTGAACTCGCACCTTCACACACCCATGTACTGTTTTCTCTTCAATTTATCCTTCATTGATTTATGTTACTCATTTGTCTGTACCCCCAAAATGCTGATGGGCTTCATTTCAGAGAGGAACGTCATCTCATTTTCAGGGTGTATGACTCAGCTGTTCTTCTTCTGCCTTTTTGTCAACGCTGAGTGCTGCGTGCTGACAGCTATGGCCTATGATCGCTATGTGGCCATCTGTCGGCCCCTTCAGTACACAGCCATCGTATCCCCTAGGACCTGTTCTCTGCTGATGTTTGCCTCATACTTGATGGGGTTTGCTGGTGCCACGCTCCACACAGGATGTATGACCAGGCTCATCTTCTGTGATTCCAACCTCATCAACCACTACATGTGTGACATCCTCCCCCTGCTCCAGCTCTCCTGCAGCAGCACCTATGTCAATGAGCTTCTGAGCTCTGTTGTTGTGGGCACAATTATCATTGTGTCTAGCCTCATTATCTTCATCTCATACGCTGTGATTCTCTTTAATATCATTCATATGTCATCCGCTAGGGCTTCATCCAAAGCCATCAGTACCTGTGGTTCTCACATAATGACTGTTGGCCTGTTCTATGGGTCTGGGATACTTACTTATGTCAAGCCATCATCTGCGAGCTCAGCGGGCCGGGGAAAGTTTTTCTCAGTGTTTTATACACTTGCAGTGCCCATGTTGAACCCCCTCATTTATAGCCTCAGGAATAAGGATGTCAAACTTGCTCTGAACAGAGCTCTGAAGAGAAAAACAAGCTGAACCAATAGCGAAGCGGCCTGTGTCCCTACCCGTATTTCTTAGTTATGTTCTTCATTTCTTGATCTTCTTCACCTTCTTTTTCTTTCCTTCTCTTCATCATTTTTTCTACTATGGGCAGGAGTTCTATAGTACTAGCTGTTCTCTCTCTGCCCACCAGGCAATAGGACGTAAGTGTCTATTTTTGGACTTGAGACTCAACCTCAATTCCAAGGTGGTTCCAAGTTGTGTACATGCCCCATACAGGAGAAAAACCCAGGCTGATAACTTTTCCCATCTATAGGTAGCACCACCTACCTTTACTATATGTCTTGTTCTTCCAAGGAAAAATTACACAAAATTATTCATATTTCAAGTGTTCCAGCACTTATAACTACATTAAAACAAAAGGGATAAAAATTGCTGACACAGTAAATATTTCCAGAGTTTTTCAGCATTTTTTGGAGAGTGGTTCTTTTAAGAATTTTAGCTTCACATCTCTAATGAAACTTTGTACATTTTGGACTAAAATTTTTATGCTTGTGGACATACAAGGATGGATGTGGCCCATGACTGTGCCAAACATTTTTGGATGCCGCTAGCAAAGATAATGCGTCATCAATCAATATTTTGTAACAAATCAAACTGAGAGTGTCAGTCTGTCCATGTACCTGTGGTTTGTTTCTGCCATTCAGAATCACACAGTGGCAGTCCTGGCTAGTGAACATTTGTGTCACACGTAACGTTAAGATTCCTTATTTCTTCAGCTGCACGGCAAAGATTGTGCTTTGTAAGACAAAGTCTATTGTCATCCTTTAAAAACACACACAAAAACATATGCAATGAATCTTGCCCAATTGGGACTTATTCTTTCAAGACATAGATTTGTCCTCTTCCTTTTATCTCTTAGACAGACACCTTGACCCAGTAGCCCATACTGGGTGTCACATTCTTTAAAGTTGCAGTTAACGATGTCATTTTATTCTGTCATTTTATTGATGAGGGAATGTTTATGTTGCTAGCTTAAGGCCCACGTAGGTAGTGATGCAGAGCCCAGTCTTTGAACCAACTGTGCAACCTATGAACAATCAGAGAAAAAGAGGAGAATTGTGAAGCAGCAAAAATCTGGAGAATTTTTTCAGCCTGGGCCTGAAAATGGGGTTTCCATTGCAGTGATGCCCTGGGCTAAGGTGACTATAGCAGAGAGATGATCTGTGGGGTGGTTAGGTATTAGTACTGATACGCCCTAAATTAAGTTATGGGATGGAGGATGGAGGGAGAAAAGAGATAATAGGAGTTTACTTCTAACTGTTAGCTTTAAGCTCAATCAACAAACAGAAAAAGAAAAGCAAAATCCCTCCTCATCCCTCAGTTACATACGTCCTTCCTGTACATTGAGGACTAGCCATCAAGGTGACATCTATTCTTTTGGAACCAGTCAACCAAGAATTAGGAACAACTTCCCTTTATGCCTTTCACCTAATCCAGAGTTTTGCCAACTTCACACTGCCCTGCTACAGTCATCTGTCTTCATTGTGGGTTTAATGTAAGTGATTTATGTTTTCTTTCCTCACATTTTCATTACAAAATGCCCTGGCTGCTTAGGTGGGGTGTACATTTTCCATATTACTATGTGGCCACGCTACTTTTAACTTAATTTGTCCCTGGCCTGGTGCTTTAAATTTGGCTAGTAACTGCAACATCACCGCAAACCCTTCATTAATGGAGTCTCTTAGTCTCCAAGATGGATATAACAAAAATGTCATTGCCTACATATAAAAATGCAAGGTGACATCAGAGTGATATTAGCAGCTATCTGGAGGGGAGGCTACCTATACATAGAGTTTAGAGTTGGGGTCTCAGTATCAAGGGTTCTCGATGAACTGTTTGAAGTCAAATTTGCACAGATAATCAGCACAGGTGTGTAGATAGAGCTAGAACCATGATGACTCCAGGTCTAAACCTAAATGTCTTTCTCGCCCTTACTTTGTGTTTGCAGAGGGCAAGTCACTGTCAGTAGCAGGAGTCTATCATTTGTGGTGGGCATCCCAGGTCTCTCCATTCACTCTCAGGCCAGGCCTGACACTATATTTAATTTAACTATTATAATGTGTTCAAAACTTAATTTCTCAAGCAGACTCTGAATAGCTAATATTTACTTCTTTCTGTTTCTTTAAAGTCACTGTTGTGCATACTGTAACATAGTGAATAAAACTGATTTCTTCTTTACACTGAAGTACATATTTAATCAACGTAGACTATTTGAGCTATTCTAGTCAATGTGAAGACCTAAAGTGGAAATTTATATATGTAAGTGCTTAGATTTTCTTTATTATGGAAGAGTGAAACTTCACAATATTCAGTGAACAGTTCTGTGTAAAACACAGGAAACAGAATAACCATCCCTGAATTGAAGACGTTTCCTCGTCTCCTTTATAGTCAAAACCTCCAGACTTGTTAGAACCCATTGCTCTGTTTCCTCTTGCTGCGGTTTTCCATGTACCAGCATGTCAGGTAAGTGCGGCCAGACAGCGCAGTGTGTTTTAGCCTAGCTTTTTTCTTTTAATTTAATGAATTTCAGATTCATCCATTTTGTTACATGTATTCACCCTTTGTTCTATATAAGGCGGTAGGATTCATTGCCTGGATGCACTATATTTATCCATTTGTTTGTTAAGATATAATAAAACTTCCATAAATACAAATGCACACTTTTGTGTGTATACTTGCCTTCCTTTTCTACAAAAATTTGCATAAAGACAACTTGACAAAAAAGTGTTAAACTGTGTTTCTGAACAGACTCATTTTATTTTTTTATTTTTTATTTTAAAGAGAAAAAACAATAACTAAACAACAGAGATCAATTTGCATGCTTATATCTGATAATCTGAACGATTAATTTGCAGGTTCATTTTACATCTACATAGTAATGTGTGAGAATTCTAATTGCTCTATATACTTACAAGTACTAGGATTTTCTTTTAAAAACCTCTAGCTCATTTACTAGTCTTGCGGTGGTACCAGACTATTAATGTTGTCTCACATGTTGTCTTGCCATCCACAAATCATCTTAGATAAAGTATATATTCACATCATGAACTCGTTTTTATTACATCATTTCTATACTCAGTGAGTTAATACCTTAAAAAGCTTATCACTTCCTCATTAAATTAAATTACCTAGGCACCACCATTCACATCATTAATTGATCTGATATATTGGAGTCTATATTTTGGACACTACAGCTCATTAGTACATTTCAGAATTAAACATCCTAGGATGTAGCTAATTTACTTCCTATATATACATTCACCTTTTCTAGATATTTTGATAAAAATGTGGTTAAGAATAAGTTGTAGATGAGGGAGAAGGTCTTTGTGGTTATATAGCCTGTATTCCCAAGCATGTAAGAAATGCGGAAAATGTTACAAGGTTGTTCAGTATAATATCTATAAATATTTCAAGGGTTTCTACTAAGTATTCTACAGTGAACTTATTACTAGGGGGAAAGTAGTAAATAAGGCAGACGTGATCTTTATCTATATAGATCATAGAGTTCTTACAGGAACGTGATATAAATAAGGGGGGGATGTCTGATGAGTGTTAAGATAGAAATGTACCAGAAGCTATGCCTGATGGTACTACCATTTGTTGACAATTTGCCATATTCTAGGCAGAGCGTGCCCATTTGACTTACAGTACCGCACTTAATTGTCACAGCAGTAATGAATGAGATACCATTGTCACTATCTCTATTTTAGAAAGTATGAACTTGAAGCCCAGAGAGGTGCAAAAACTTCCCCAAGGTATTATGGTTAATAAATGCGGTGGGGGAGGGATTAAAATATAGACCTTGAATCCTATAGCATCTACTTTTGTCTATGGTGGAGAAACTGATCTTATTACTGAATTCTGCCATTTGCCGCCATATGTAAGCAACTTGTTGTCTCACTAGCGTAAGAACCTGAAAGAGTGAATAAAAATTAGGAGGTAGGACAGACATTGTGAACTGAAAGGAACATGCTCAAAAGTAAAGGGACAACTGGGGTGCGGGAAAAGAGAAAGGAAAGAAAGGGAAATTATGTATGTATAAAGGGAAATTATGTATGTACGTATATACAGGATAACTAACATAGCTGTAGTACTGACTTCTATCACTTTACAGAAAGGATCAGTTAATGATTAATATTTGATCAATCTTGCATGTCTCTCTTTGTTTTCCTGAGAAACCACTTTGAAGATATCAATAACTAATACAACGACCATTGTTAATTTCCTGGCACTTTGTCTGTAACTCTGTACTGCCTGTATTTTTCTTACACTATTTTGTAAATGGATGTCAGTTTGTTAACATATTTTCCTTCTTTTCTTTTCCAAATAAATTTTTAAAAATGAATTCTACCATTTAAAGAATGAGCAAGACACTCAGGTACAAGTTCTCAGAAAACTATTAACAAGTGAACACTTTAGAAAGAACATAAGTCATTGAAAGTTATTTGGGGCTATCAGAGTTGATACAGCACCATGAGTGACTCGCTGCCCCTTTCACTATTTTCAGTAATAAAAGTATGGGAGCCTGGAAGCAGCAGTGTGGAAAATACGAGTTTAGGGCGCATGAAGAAAAACAGAAAGAACCCAAACAGTGGGTCCCCTACAGAGCTAAATGAACACGAATATGGATTTCATTTCCGGCTCTGACTTGGTGGATGTATAATCTAGGTTAAAGTGAACTTAAGAAAAACTGTGAGTCTCAAGGGCTAAAAACAGATCACGGTCCTGAGTGTAAATACAATCCTCTTATGTCACATTTACACCTAGCATCTGTTCTCTGGGGAAGAGACTGCATGTTCTTGTACTTTGTTTATAATCAAGTAATTACATCACTAAATCACAATAAATCCTGTGTGTCTTATAAGTGGAAAATGTGCTAATATTAAAGATTTTTCTCTGAAGGATCATTTTAGTCATTTATTAGCTGCTGGTGGTCTTTTCCTGTTCTCTTACTCTTCCGTGTGCTTTCTGAGTACTTCATAATTTACCGTAATTTTGACACTTTAATTGCTGACTAACTTAACTTAATTTTGGATGCTTTGTTTTCACATTGGTCATTTCTGCAATTTGTGAATTCTATAGTTTTTTTTAATTTCAGGGATTTGCGTTTGATACCTTTCAGAGTATTCTGTCTTTGGTCAATTAGTCATTCAGGTTTTGAAACAATTTAGTCAACTCTGCTAATAAACTTTTACTCATTTCCTATTTGAACTTTATAATTTCTTCATCTTTTATTTAACCTCTTTATAGAGTTCTGATACCTCGTATTTGCTTTTCTCTGCATTTGTGCCACCTTGGTCTGCCTGAGCAGAGTTGGGAGCCCTTGGGGTGTCTTCTGTTGCCCTCTTTTCCCACCTTCCTCCTGGATGTTGGTCTCTTCTTCAGTCAGGTCGGGCTCTTGGTAATCATCTCTCTTGTCCTGTACTTTCTAGAATCCAGGAGTGAGTGGTGCATCAGACTGGTGTGAGCCATCTTTCCTTTCTTCCATTCAACATATTAATGGAAGCTTTAAAGAGGGCAAATAGGCAAGAAGAAGAAATGCAGTTAAATCAGAAAATAAAAAACATAATAGTCTCTTTTCACTAATGATATGCTTTTATATGGAGAACATCCTAATACTCTTAAAATAATAAATGAGCTAAATACAGTGATAGCACCCTGAGTAGACTGCTGTTCCTTAGCACTTACCTCTAGAAGACTTCAGTGTTTTTAATAATGAAAGAAGGGGAAATGAAAAGAAGTGCAAAGCATTACTATTTATTCTTACACTGCATTATAATACTCTTTGGCTATTTTTAATAGATTCTATTGGTAGAGTTTAGATATACAGAATGACTACACTGATCATACAGGATTTGTTTGTGTTCATCACATATCTAGATTCTTTCTTCTCATCCCCCCCCACACTCCCTCAAGGGCCCTCCCCCTCCTTATTTACAAAAGCTTTGTTTACATTTTTTCCTGATTTTTCTCTTCACTCCCCTTTCTTTTCCCTTCTCCTCCCTATTTCTCCTTCCCACTTAAAAGTTTCCTTCCTATTTCACAATATCTGTTAGGCCTTTTGGTCCTTATTTGAACTTTTGGTTTCTCATATCAAAGAAACAATGTGAAATTTCCACATGTGCCCCCAATTCATTTCACTCAACAATATGGTGTCAAGGTGCATGCAGTTACCTAGAAATGTCTCAAGTATATCCGTGGTTATAGCAGGGTATTATTTCATTGTATAGAAAAAACCCACATATTCTCAGCCCTTCATCAGTTGATGGGCATTTGAGCTGTTTCTAAGATTTAGCTATTACCAATGAGGCCACTATGAACATGAGTGTGCCTATATCACTGAGGTACGATGCTTTTAATTCTTTCAGGAAGGTACCAAGAAAGGAGCTAGCTGGATAGCTGGGTGAAAGGGAACCACTAGTTTGATGGGGTTTGTGTGTGTGTGTGTGTGTGAGTGTGTGTGTGTGTGTGTGTGTGTGTGTGTAGCTAATTGATTTTTTATTTGAAAAATGAAGGAAGTGCAGGAAAGGAGGAGGAATTGGACTGGCAGTAGCAATGTGAATATAATAAATTGACCTGAACACAACAGAGTACTTTATTGTAAACTTCCTCTACAGAAAGTCTTCTGATATTCAACAACTCAGGGATTTTTCTAAATTTAACTTTTTGAGGAATCTCCACACTGACTTCCACAGTGGTGGCACCAGCTTATACTCCCACCAACAGTGGACAAGTGTTCCTCTTCCCCCACAGCCCTGCTATCACTTGTGATTGGTTGATCTATTCATAATAGTTATTCCTTCTGGAGTGAGATGGAATCTCAGCATAATATCAGTTTCAATCTCTCAAATGACCACTGATGTTGAACATTTTGGAATTGAGTCTTTAATTTGGGGGATCTTATTTTTTTCAATTCTTTACATGTTCTAGATATAAGTCCTTTGAGAGAAAATAGGCTAAAAATTTTCCGTCGTGTGTGTTATCACTTCACTCTGTTTATGACTACTTTTACAGTGCAAGAACTTTTTAACAGAAGGAGATCACAGTTGTTGATTCTTTGTATTACTTCCATGTGATCAGGGATTTGTTCGTGAAATCTTTGCCTATACCTATGTCTTCAAGAATTTTACCTATTCTCTCTTGCAGCAGATTTAGGGATTTGGTTTTAATATTTAGATATTGATCCATTTTGATTTTAGGTTAGGGCGTAGTGATACACATGCGTCTAGTTTCAGCCCTTGGCATGTGGAAAGCCTGTTTTACCCACACCATTTATCAAAGCGTTCTTTCTTCCAGTGAATGTATTTGGCCCCTGTGTCAAAGATAAGGAGGCTGCACTATAATTTTTTGAGCCTTTCAAAATTGTACTGCTTTTGAAGATTTTTATTTCATTTTTAAAAAGTTCTGATCCACCTTCATAAAAGAATGACTTTTATCTAATTAATTCACATTCTGCCTAGATCAAAAATTTCCATCAGAGGGAGCTATTTTCCTAGATTGCCGGCAAATCCTTCATTTTCAATTGAGGAAATTTTCATTCTGTGACTGACCTGTCTAGACGAGAGTATATTTCTTAGTTCGTAGAGATGATTATCATATTTTTGGTTTCACTTTGGCAGTTTTAGTGTAGAGGACAATTCTTATTTTATGAGAACTGGAATTTATAAGGAGGCTCTCCACAGATGACGCGGTGTACCTCTATCCTTTGCCACAAGTTCTACTCTAACATATCTGGAGAACTGAAGACCTGTCATCCCAACAGAGGCAGCACGTTCCGCTGTTATGAGGGCCACTGTGAGCATGGTCACTGCGTAAGTTAAACCCAGACACTGTGCTTCTCAGTGCTACATCTGCCGTCACATTGTGAGATTTGCCTGGAGCATCCCATCTTTTAACGCTCATAAGTACAATTTTTTATTGCTTATGAACACAAGATTGTTTTGCAATGGTTCTATTCAGAAATTATCAAAGGCTGGAGTAAGGTGAAAGAGCCTTAAGCACATCTATTGTTTTTAATCCATGACATGCAGAATGAACCTACTCATTTTATATACATATATATATATATATATATATATATATATATATATATAGGATGACAGGAACGTTTTCTACCTCTGTATGTTTATTGAGTGTATAAGGAAGAAAAAACACAGCCTAATAATTGATTTTCATGCATAATAACTTCTACTGATCTTTTATAATCAATAATGCAGACTATTCAAGATAAAGAACCAAGGTTAGTAAAAGAATGAAACCCCCATCTGGAGAGAGATATTGTTTCTTTATTAATGTCTAAATAATTGATTTTAATACATCATAATTTCTACTGTTTTTTATGATCAGTCATTCCAACTTTATCTCTCGAGATGGAGAACAGGGTCAGTAAAAGCAGATGTCCTGTGCCCTCTTGCTGTGATGACAACAGAAAATAGAAGCCCGTCTTCTGAGTAACCTACAGAAAAGATTGTGTATTGGATATGTGCTGTTCCTCAGTCATTTCCTACAAGAAGTTTCTGTCTCTAACTTATGGTGCCCTGAAAGGCATAGGGACCATGGAAATAGGGTAATTCTTATGTCCCTACATGACTCCACATGGTTGATTCCATACTAGACCAGGCTGCAGCAGTACCATAACTAGCTTATGTAATTCTCACAAGGAAACCTGCCCAGGAATATCGTTCATTGCTGTGCTCATGGGGGAAAAGAGACCCAGGACTTTCTGTTCTACTGCCTGGCTGACAAAAACAAGAGCTTACCTTTGGCTCTACTCTGGGGGCTGTGCTGTCCCTATAGAAAAGGGAAAGAGAGCATGATATTAAGTCCCTGATGACCTGCAGACAGATTACGGTTCAAGTTGCAAATAAAATTGCTTATTTCCTGTTACACCTAGACTCTGTTCCAGGAGATGACACAAAGCTATCTTGTTTCTTCCTTAAACAAAGTGCATTCCATCTTTACATTCACATGAAATCTTTTGTGTCTCATAAAGGGTAAAAGTGTTGATCACAACTGTTTGC
Organism: Dinomys branickii; assembly: GCA_004027595.1. Taxonomy (NCBI): domain Eukaryota; kingdom Metazoa; phylum Chordata; class Mammalia; order Rodentia; family Dinomyidae; genus Dinomys; species Dinomys branickii. The sequence continues at coordinate 20,765 of PVLD010016561.1, read as the reverse complement.
TCTGCCACTTTACAGGCCCACTTCATGGTAATAAATTATTATGTGTAGTTTTCAGAATGGTCTCAGGATGCACTGAAAACAAAGTGGAGCTTGCAATTGATCTTTCAGGGCCTAAGAGGTAAGTTAAGTAAGCAGTAAGGAAGATTCAAGGGGTTCTGGCCTAATAAATTTGAATTGCTAATGCCTACTTGTATAAATGTCTTCCTTTGAGGTTGAAGGTCAGGGATCTAAGATATTGCTCTCTTTTGGTGGTGGCAAGCCTATGGCACATATGTTATTTGTTTTGCTTTTAAAACAAAGGATGCCAATGTATGAGTTACTTTTTCTAAACTACAACCTCAGTATGATGGTTTAATTGCAGTGTTGGCACCCTGCAATGAGTAAGTCTGTTTTGGGCTGCAGTTAGGGCACTTGTCTCTGAAAGGTTCACTATCAGTGCTCTAAACTGTCTACAATATGTATTACAGACACTCAGGTGGAAGTGTTTTAGTTTCAGAGAGTTCAGAGAAATTAGAGAGCCCAAAGATTTGTTATCACTGCTAATAATTTGCACACTATGGATAGAACTCTCACTCTTCTGCATTTAATAACCCTGTAACTGATGTACTCGTAGACTAGTTGTTTATTTTTCTCTTAGAAATAATGTTCTATTTGTCACGCATCTCTGTCTAATTTAGTCAGTTACCAAGTTGCCAACACCTCTGCCTGTGATTCTGTTGGTGAGATAAAGGCTCAGGTGAAGAAAGAAGTGAGATAATAAGTTTATTCTCTCTATCTGTCTTCTTCCTTATCCCTTGGGTTTTGAAGGGTCTTCTTTGCATTTGGCAACACAGACCTCCACGGTGCGGATAGATTTGGTGCCGTGCTTTACAATACAACCTTTGTTATGTGTTTCCTAAGAAAACATTCATTCATCAAGATGGACAGAACTGTCAGGAGCAAAAGCAGGTTCTGTGTGTCCACTTTGAGAAGGTCCCAGTTAATCCACTGACATCCCACATTCTGTGAAAATTTTAGGGGAATAGTTGAAGGTCCTCTAACATAAGGGCTTTTCTCTGTGTCTCCCGTTTCTCTCATAGAATAATGGACCCTGGGAACAGTTCTGTGACTGAATTTATTCTCATGGGATTAACCGAGCAGCCAGATCTTCAACTCCCCCTGTTCTTCCTATTTCTGGTAATGTATACAGCAACCCTGTTGGGAAATTTGGGCTTAATTACTCTAATTTGGTTAAATTCACACCTTCACACTCCCATGTACTTTTTCCTGTTTAACTTATCTTTCATTGACCTGTCTTATTCTTCCGTGTTTTCACCCAAAATGTTGGTGAATTTCATATCAAAGAAGAATGTTATCTCTTATAGGGGATGTATGACCCAGCTGTACTTTTTCAGTTTTTTTTCCATTGCTGAGAGCTATGTGTTGACAGCAATGGCCTATGATCGCTATGTGGCCATCTGTAACCCACTTCTATATAACGCTGCCATGTCTCCTAGCATGTGTTGCAACCTTATGCTGGGCTCATATCTGATGGCATTTTCTGGTGCCATGGCCCACACGGGCTGCATGCTGAGACTGACCTTCTGTGATGCAAATGCCGTCAACCACTACTTCTGTGACATTCTCCCTCTGCTTGAGCTCTCCTGCACCAGCACCTATGTCAATGAATTGGAGGTTTTCATTGTGGTGGGGATCAACATCATCGTGCCCAGTGTCACCATCTTCCTGTCTTATGGTTTCATCCTCTACAGCATTTTCCACATCAGGTCCACGGAGAGCAGGGCCAAAGCCTTCAGCACCTGCAGTTCCCACATAATTGCAGTTGCTCTGTTCTTTGGGTCAGGTGCGTTCATGTACCTTAAGCCGTCCTCTGCTGGATCGATGGATGAGGGAAAAATCTCTTCTGTGTTTTATACCAACACAGTCCCTTTAATGAACCCTTTGATTTACAGCTTGAGGAACAGTGATGTAAAACTTGCCCTGAGGGAAACCCTAAACCAGAGAAAGTTTTGATCAGAAATCAAGACTTTCTCCCTGTGTGAAAAACAAGGAAGTTTTGTACATGCAAGTCAGTACTCCTGACCCATTTCCTTTTTCCTGTGGTAAGAAAACTGAGAGTCCTTTATAAAAAATTTATTTCCACTTTTTATAGGGTTTATAGAGTACTTCCTTTCTTCACAAAAATCATATTTTCTTTCCTTCTTTGTTTTCCCCATACAGTAGTAAATTTAGGGAAGAAATTTATAAATCTTTTTAAAATTTTTCATTTTGTATTTCAACTTTTCCCCTGAAAGAAAAATCAAAGAACTTATAGCAATCACTTAAAATAACTACAGGGGACATTTTGTCACTGCACAGTGGATTTTATTTGCCATTTACCCCTTTATTTCTCTTGTATTAACACCTCAACTATGCAAAAATGTGCCTCTTTCAAATTACAGAAGAGCGAAGGCCCTTAAAGTCTGTCACATGTTATCTACTTTATATGTGCAAACCCTACACATACTACTGTCTACACAGAATGTTGCGTGTTTGTTCTGTATCATCAAGGCAACATGAGAGAGCATGGCAATGAATATTTACGGGGACAGTGATGCTCAGAGTGGGTATGATTCTACTTAAAGTCACACAGCTTAGAGCTTACTTTTTGTTTGTTTGATTGGTTTTGGTTTTGCTGTAGTCTGGGGATTCAACCCACACACCACACTATTTCCTCAGCCATTTTTGTAATTTTTTTTTATATTTTGAGGTATGGTTTCACTAAGTTCCTAAATGCCTGGGTGGGGCCCCAACTAGTGACCCTTCTGCTTCAGCCTCCATGAGAGATGGGAATACAGGCACATGCTTCCACACACAGCAATCACATAGCTTCTTAGAGAAAACAATGGATTAAATGAAGGCTTCAGATTTCAAGTCTACCTCTTTGGATTCTATTTTATTTCTACTTCACTCTCTCATTTTTGTCTGTGTTTCAGTAAACACTAAAGAAGCAATTACATTTATAGTGTTCACTTTACCTGTATTTTGCTCCATGAAAACTAAAAATTTAATTTTAAAATAGTGACTTAGAGTTGGCAGAGGTAACCTAACCAACTATCATTATGTTTGGTACTAAGAAATACCTTTCAATACAATAACTGAAATGCCAAAAAAAAAAAAAAAAGAATATATAGTGAAGTTTTTTCATTGTTCAGAAAAGCAGTTTTATGGGCCTTTTTACTTTGGAAGGAAGAAGTACTTCAGAACAATATATTTGGGTGGTAACTGGTTAAAATAGGAAGTTTAAGATGTAAAGAAGTTTTCAGATCTACTGGAAAAATACCCAGAAGGGGAATAACTGGGTTGAATATGACCTCTAGACCTAGTTTGCTGAGGAATCTCCAAACTGATTTCCACAGTGGTTTCCCTAGTCTTCATTCCCACCAGCAGTGGAGAAGAGTTCCTATTTCTCCACAGCCTTGCCAGCATTTGTTATTGGTTGATTTCTTAATACTAGCTATACTTAGTGGGGTGAGATGAAATTTCATTGTTGTTTTACTTTGTAATTGCTGAATTGTGGAAGCAACCCAAATATCCATCCACTGAGGATTAGATAAACAAAAATTATGGTACTTTTATATAATGGGGTATTACTCAACTATAAAGAAAGATAAATTTGATGCTTTTTATAGGTAAATGGTCACAACTGGAGACCATACTTATAAGTGAAATAAAAAAGACCTCCATGTGTAAGCAACATAGTGTCTCACTAGTGTAAGAACCTGAAAGAGTGAATAAAAACTAGGAGGTATGATAGTCATTGTGAAATGAAAGGAAAATGCTCAAAAGTAAGGGGCAAGTGGGGTGTGGAAAAGGTGAAAGGAAAGAAGGGGAAATCATGTATGTGTGTATATACAGGACAGCTAACAGTTGTACTACTGTCTTCTATTGCTTTACTGAAAGGAACAGTTAATGATTATTGGTTTGCTCATTATTGCATGTCTCTATTTTCCTCAGAAACCATTTGAAGATATCAATAGCAATGCAACAACCACTGTCAATTTCCTACCACTTTGTCTGTAACTCTGTATTGTTTGTATTGTTCTCAAGCTATTTTGTAAATGGATATCTGTTTGTTAAAACATTTTAAAGATATGAGAGAAATAAAAATTTTTAAAGATATGAAAGAAATATTTGCTCAATGCCGTGATGCTTCTATGGGGTGCAATATGAGATTGTCTTCTAGTGCAAAACAGGAAAAGCAGTGACTAAGTAGTCCTCATCTTAGTGCATCATTTGATATTTAAACTTTTTATAATTATAAACAAACTTAATATTGTGCCATGTTTCTAAATTCCACTGAGCATTTAGCCATTTTAAGACTTGGCCTAGCTGCTGGCTTGTGGGGCTATTTGATTTTTGATTGCAGGGATAGGCTGTTTGGCATTGTTAAATCCTTGACATGGTTTTAAGAGATCACCCCTTTACCATCTGACCATAATATCAACATGCTTGATTTTAACAGTTTTTTATTCATGCAACATAATTGACATTGGTATTTTTTTTACTTACTGTCTTTTCATGAGATCAAAATGTACCTAATCATTAATATTTCTGTGTTTGGAGCCCTTTGTGGACAGTGAAGAAGTATGCACATTCTGCTGTGTATATCAGCACCAGCTATTGTCACAAGGAGGTGATTAAACCTGTTTGTTCCTTAAAGTGTGAAGGAAATTAGTTTTGGTATCAGAGAAGATGAAGTCAGGTTCCCATTTTCAAACTGGTTAGGAAAAAATAAGAACAATATTTTAAATATAGTTTATAAAACTTAAAAAATAAAAAGAACATTACCCAGTAGCCTTTTATTTAACAACATGAGCAGTAAACATCTATCTGCACTTCACGCAAAAGGAAGGGAATCAAGTCAGGTGTTTTATTTGCACTGTACAGTTGCAAATAAGGAATCTGGTAGTTTTTGCTTTTGTATCTTTAATATAATCATCACTATATGTGTCCATTAACAGATGAATGGATAAAGAAAATCTGCCCTCTATACATGGTGGAATACCACAAAGCTATAAGAATGATGCATTCAAGATGTTTGTAGCACAATGGATACACTTTGAAAATGTAATATGCACCTTAGGCGTACTCATGCATGTGTGTTTGTATGTGTCATATAATGAGTACCAGGAAACAGTGTAAAGTAAAATGCAGAATGAATTCAATGAAGACTAGGGTTTCAGGGACAATTGGGAGACAGAACTCAAAAACCCTTTTACTTTTGACTTTCAGTCAGCTCTTAATCAAAGCACATCTGGTCACTCATTCCTAACTAATCCCTAACAATAGCAGCTTGCTTACAGAAAGTTTACCTGCAACCAATTCAGGATGCAGTCAGGAAATGGCCCTTCATTTGGACCATCTTCTGTTATTTTCCATAAAGTCCAAGCTTCCACACTGACCTAAAACATTCCTTTCCTCAGACACAGAAATAAGTTAATTCTTGACTTATTTCTTAAATATCAGCTGTGACAACTTGAACAGAAATGTAGTTTCTGTCATGGATCCTTTTTAAAATTCTATTAGCCCACATCCAATGTTATGTGAAATAAATGAGGCAGACAGCTGAAATACCATATGCTTTCTCTCATTTGAAGAATACAACGTATAAGTGAAAAGCAAAATAAAAGGTTAATAATAGGAAACAGATAACTGTTTTAAAGGGGAAAAACATCTGACAGACATACAATGAGTCCCATTCCTGTACAACAGTGAAGGAAATTAGGAAAACAATACTACTCACATTTGCATCAAGAAAAATTAAACACATAGGCATTAAACTATCACAGTAAGTGAAAGACCTCTGTAGCAAACTACAGTGTTCTAAAGAAGGAGATTGAAGAGGTCATCAGAAAATGGAAAGCCATCCCCTGTTCCTAGATACACAGAAGCAATGTTGTCAAAGTGGTCATACTTGCAAAGTTGGTACAGAGATTTAATGTAATTCCAATAAAAATATCTATAACATTCCTCACAGAACCAGAGAAAACAATGCTAAACTTCATATGGAAGCAAAGAGACCCAGAATAGCAAAAGCAATCTTGTGCAGTAAGAGCAAAGCAGGAAGCAACACAATCTCGGACATCAAGTTGCATTACAAAGCTATAGTGATAAAAACAGCATAGCACTTGCACAATAACAGACACAGGGGTCAATGGAACAGAATATAAGAAGCAGAAACAACCCCAGACTCACTCTGTTATTTGATTTAACAAAAGGACCAAAATATACATTAGAACTAACATAGCCTCTTTAATAAATGATACTGGGAATGTTAGATAGCCACACACAGAAAAGTGTAGAGTTCATACATCTCATCATTTGCTAATCTAAAATCAAAATGCATCAAATATCTAAATGTTAAAATGTAAACACCTAATCTCCTTGAAGATAAAATAGGTAATACTTTCGAAGACATAGGTGTAGTCAGGGACTTTATTTATCAGAATATGTATGTAGTATGTAAAGTCTTACATTACTTGTAGGGAGTTGGTACATGTACATAATATATCTTAATTCTGGTTTTCATCCCCTTTCCCTTTTCTCTCTCCCCTCTTCACCCATCTCTTCATCCCCTCTCTTTTTCCATATATGTTTGCTCCCTCCGCCATTTTTTTTTTTTTTTTTTTTGGTACCAGGGACTGAACTCAGGACCTTGCACTTGCCAGGCAGGAACTTATTCCACTGAGCCATGTCCCCAGCCCTTCTCCCTTCACTTTTGCTCCCTCCTCCCTCCATCTCCCTTCAAAGAGTTAAAGACCTTGTATTACGGTGATACATTCGTACCCATGTTTACAGCAACGTAATTCATGATAGTTAACTAGGACATGGCCTATATGTTCATTAGCAGATAAATGGATAAAGAAAATGTGGTATTTACACACAATGGTATATTACTCTGCCGTAAAGATAAATGACTTGAGTCATTTGTAGGAAAACAGATGCACCTTGACACCATAAAGTGAAGTAAATTAGACAAAATGTTTAAAGGCTGCACCACTTCTATTATATGGGAAACTCAAAGTATAAATAGAGAAGAAAATAAAAGATAGATAACAAGAAGGAGGGAGATTAAATCTAATACGAGAAGGCAAGAACTTTCCAAACAAAACTCCAACAGCGCAAGAAAGAATACCAAAAATCAACAAATGGGATCATATCAAATTAAAAAGCATGTGCACGACAAAGAAAACAACTAACAGAGTGACATGGCGATCTACACAAAGGGGAAAAGATTTGCCAGCTATTCCTCAGACAGAAGACTAACATCTAGAACATATGAAGTTATCAAAACACAGATTGCTCCCAAATATAAGACCTGATCAAAAATGATAAACCAAAATATACGGATACCTCTCAAACGAAGTAAAAATACCAATGAATAGAAAGCACCACTGGCCATTATAAAAATGCAAATTAAAGCAATACTGAGATTCCATGTTATTCCACAAAGAGTGACTATTATCAAGAAATGAAACAACAAATGCTGGTAAGGTCTTGTGATTACAGGAAACTTTGTGATGATATTTTTGCTGAGTCTGGTATAAAGATAATACTGGTCTTACAAAATGAATTTAGATAATTCTATTCTTTTCAACTTTATGGAACATTTTGAGAATTGAAATTCATTATTCTGTTAACAATGTAGTAGAATTTGCTGATAGCTGCCTGGTGTTCGGAATATGCTAGTTCCACTCAGTGCTTGCTAATAACATAATGTTATTATCAATTTCTGGAATCCAATTGCTCAGGCAGCTTCCAGGAAAGTCAGGTCACTGAACTGAAATATGAACCTTTTTCTCTCTTAGGACAATGCTGGGTGCTGGGATTTTCATACGGTGCAGCAACCCTTTGATGAATCTCATGGAAGAGATATGGGTGAAGCTACTGCCTCCGTTCTCACCAGTTCAGGGAAGTCCTCTGTCCTCTCAGCACTTCAAGACAGCTACATGGAGCCGGTCCTGCCCACAACTCCCAGAAAGTTTAGTGCATTGAAATTGCAGCGCAACCTTCCTCCCTTAGGAAGAAGAACGGGGCTGGTGTATTTTCTTGAACTCCTACCACTGTGCTGAGCTGAGGGGATTAGCTACACTGAGCACTAGACTAAACTATCCTTTGTAATCTCAATGATAGCTGGCAATCAGTTTGCCATTAATTATGCTCTGAGCACTATGAGACAGGGTAGATAGAAAACAGTCCTCTGGATGACCTGAGAAAAAGATGGAGCACTGGATAAATCGTGTACCTCGTGTCCTTTCCAAGGAGCGCTTTTTCTCTCAGTTCTGCAGCGCTATGCCAGGAACAGGGTTTATGGCGAAAGAATAAGTCACACTTCCCTACCAGATTCAATATGGCTGGTCTCATGGTAGACTAAGGTGTAGGAACACCACAACTAGTTTTGGGAATTCTCACAAGTGCAAGCTCTAAATCTTGCTGAATTTTCATGCTCATGGAGGAACAGCAATCCAGGACTTCCTTTTCTACCACCTGGCTGCCAGGGAAATGAGAGTTTAAATTCTGCCCGGAGTTTCAAAGTCCCTAGAAAGAAGAGAAAGCTTGACATAATATTGAATCTCTAAACAACGGCAGACAGATTAAGGTTCAGGATGTAAATACAGTCCCCTTGTTTCCCTATTACACCTAAATTCTGTTCACTGGTAGCAATAAGCAACCTTGTATCATGATTGTAGCCAGGGTCATTACATCATTAAACTCACATTAAATGTACTACATCTTATAAGAGAATCAAAGTGATAACCATATTATCCACTCCTTGCAGGGCTTAAAGTAATGCCCATAAGTCATGGCCTGTAGTCCTCAGAAAGAACTGCAGGATACACTAAAAATAAAATTTAGGCTAAAATTGTCCTTGCAAGAGGATAAGTAAACGATAAGGAAGACCCAAGGTTTTCCAACTAAGAAATCTGAAAATGTGAATTCCATTTCTAATGTCTCACTTTCACATGGGTGTGCAAGGTGCTAAGATATTAACCTTTACATTTATATTATGCAGCCAGAGGACAGAAATGAAAGTGGTGTGAAAATGTTCAAAGAAACAGAGAGCATCCAGAGAGGTATTAGGAAACTCAGGAACATTGTATCTGTCAGAAGGTCCCTCTCGAAAGATAGAACTTTCACTTTCACAGTAAATGACATTTCTGTGAAATAGGACAGTGGTTAATACAGGCCAGACTCTGTTTCTTCCTCTTTTTTAAGCAAAGATTGAGTTACCATCTATAAGATCTAACCCACATTACTGTCCAGCCTCAGGATGCCAAGCCATCTGCCTCCGGTTTTACTGGTAATGTGTGCGAAAGGCGAAAGAAGAGCTGACAAGACGAAAGATGATTCTGCCTTGGTTGATCTGTGTTGCCTCCTCACCTCTTGTTTTACTTTTTCTAAATTTATTTTTAAAATAAAAGAAGGAGAACATATTAACAAACAGACATCCATTTTCAAAATAGCATAAGAACAGTACAAGCAATACTGAATTACAGACAAAGCGGTAGGAAATTACCAATGGCTGTTGTATTACCTATTGGTATCTTCGAGGTGGATTCTCAGGAAAACAAATAGAGACATGTAAGATTTATCAAATAATGAATCATTAACTGTTCCTTCCACTAAAGCAATAGAAGTCAGTACTTCAACTGTGTTAGCTACCCTATATATACATACATAATTTCCCTTCATACATGGATAATTTCCTTTTCTTTACTTCCTCTTTTCACTCACCCAGTTGCTCCTTATTTTGAGCACTTTCCTTTCAGTTCACAATGTCTATCATACCTCCTAATTTTTATTCACTCTTTCAGGTTCTTACACTAGCGATATGATACAGTGCTTACACATGGAGGTCTTGCTTATTATGAGTATGGTCTCTAGTTGTGACCATTTATCTGTAAAAGCCTTGAGTTTATCTTTCCTTATAGCTGAGTAATATTCCATTATATAGAAGTATCACAATTTTTTTATCCCATCTTCAGTGGATGGACATTTGGGTTGCTTCCATAATTTACCAATTATGAATTGTGCTGCTATAAACATGGGTGCACATACATCATTGAAATATGATGTTTTCAGATCTTTGGGAAAATACCCAGAAGGAGAATGACTGGGTTGAATGGGACCTCTAGACCTAGTTTGCTGAGGAATCTTCAGACTGATTTCCACACTGGTTTTCAGAGTCTGCATTCCCGCCAGCAGTAGAGAAGAGTTCCTATTTCTCCACATCCTCAACAGCACTTGTTATCAGTTGATTTCTTAATGCTAGGCATTATTACTGGGATTAGATGAACTATCAGTGTTGTTTTAACTTGTATTTCTCAAATGACTACTGATGTTGAACATTTTCTCATGTATTTATTTGCCATTTGTATTTCTTTATCTGAGAAGTGTGTGTTGATCTCAGATGTCCATTTTTGGACTGCGTCTTTGAATTGGGGGGACTGATGTTTTTTAATTCTTTATATGCTTTAGATAGAAGACCTTTATCCAAGGGACAATCAGCTAAAAATTTTTCCCACTTTGTGGGTTTTCTTTTTACTCTGCTGGTGATTTCTTTAGATGTGCAGAAACTTTTCAGTAGAATGAGATCCCAGTTGTTGATTCTTTGAATCATTTCCCATACGATTTGCTTTTCGTTAATGAACTCTTTGCCTAACCCTATGGCTTCAAGATTTTAATCTGCTTCCTCTTCCAATAGATTTAATGTTTCTCTTTTAACATTGAGATCTCTGATCCATTTTGACTTGAGTTTGTTGCATGGAGATAGACTTGGGTCTATTTTCAGTCTTTGGCAGGTGGCGAGCCAGTTTTTCCAGCACCATTTATTAAAGAGGCTATCTTTCTTCCAGTGAGTTTGTTTGGCCCTTTTGTCAAAGATTAGGTAGCTGAGTGTGTTTGGGGTTGTGGCTGCATCTACCAGTCTGTTCCATTGATCCTCATGTCTGTTTTATAGCCAGTACCAGGTTGATTCTATTACAGTAGTTTTGCAGTATAATTTCAGGTCAGGGATTGCGACCCACCAGACTTGTCTTGGTTGCCCAGGATTGCTTTTGCTATTCTGGGTCTCTTCTGGCTCCAAATGAATTTAAGGAATATTTTCTCTAAATTTGTGAGGTATTTCCATGGTAGTTTAATGGAAATTGCATTGAATCTGTACACAAACTTTGGTAGTATGGACATTTTCACAATGTTGATTCTTCCTATCCATGAGCAAGGAATAATTTTCCATTTATTAAATTCCTCTTCAATCTCTTTTTGCAGAGTACTGTAGTATTCAATGAATAGATCTTTTACTTCTTTAGATAGATTGATTCCTAATACTTCAAACTCTGGATGCTGTTGTGAAAGATATGGTTTCCTTAATTTCTCTCTCAGCCTGTTTGTTGTTTGTGTATGTGAATGCTATTGATTTTGGGGTGTTGACTTTATATCCAGCTACACTACTGCATTTGTCAATTAATTCAAGGAATCTTCTTGTGGAGTGTTTGGGGTCTTTCATGTAAAGTATCATGGCATCTGCAAATAGTGGTAATTTCACTTCTTACATTTCTATCCTTATTCCTTTTATTTCTCTCTCTTGTCTAATTGCTCTGGCTAATGCTTCCAGAATTATGCTGAATAGGAGTGGTGACAGTAGACATCCTTGTCTTGTTCCTGATTTTAAAGTAAAAGCTTTCAGTTTTTCTCCATTTAGTATGATGTCGGCTGTTGGTTTGTTATAGATCAGGATGGTTTGGCTTTGATCAGATTGAGGTAAAGACCGTCTATTCCTATTTTCTGTAGGGCTTTTATCATGAGTGCATGTTACACTTTGTGGAAAGATTTTTCTGCATCTATTGAGATGATCATGTGGTTTTTCTCTTTGGCTCTATTGATATGGTGTATTACATTAATTGATTTGCTAATATTGGACCATCCCTGCATTCCTGGAATGAATCCATCTTGGTAATGGTGTATGATTTTCTTGATGATTTCCTGCATTGTATTTGCTAGTATTTTAATGAGTATCTACATTCATTAGGGAGATTGGTCTATAGTTTTCTTTCTTGGTTTGGTCTTTCTCTGGCTTGGGTATCCATATAATACTTGCCTCCAGAAATGAGTCAGGGAGAATTGCTTCCTTTTCAATTTCATTGAAGAGTTTGAGGAATGTTGGTATTAAATCTTCTCTGAATTGCTTGTAAAATTCTGCTCTGAATCCATCAGAGCCTAGGCTTTTCTTTGTTGGTAAGTTTTTAATCACTTTTTCAATCTCATTAATTGATATTGGGTTGTTCAGGATTTTTATATCTTCTTGATTCAACTTTGGTACTTCATACATTTGTAGGAATCTGTCCATTTCTTCTGAGTTTTCAGTCCTATCAGAGTAAATATTTTCAAAGTATGTATTAATGATCTTTTGAATTTTTATAAGGTCTGTAGTGACTTCAACCTTTCCATTCCTTATTGCCTGAATATGATTTTTTTCCTTTCTTCTTTTGATAAGGTTGGTGTCTTGGTTACTTTTCTCTCATTGCTGAGACAAAATACCCAACACCCAAAATGAAGGAAGGAAAGGTTTATTTACCTTACAGTTTGTGGAGGTTTCAGTCCATACTTGGCTGGTTCAGAGGCAGAGTGGCACATGGCAGAGGGCAAACATTCATAGCACAGCAAATACAGCCAGCAAAAGAGAGAAAAAGCTGCAAGCAGCCTCTTTTTCTCCCTTACCTTGTAAACAGCCTACCCCCATCCAGGGTGCGTGTAGCTCTCACACAATCTCCATGCCCTCCTCTTCCACAGCCTCAGGATGTGTACAAAGTAAGCACTTTGGCTTCCTGCTGAGTCACTCAGTCAAACCTCTAGACTTCCCAAGTTGACACAATGTATCAACCATAACAGTTGGCTAGGGGTTTATCAATTTTATTTATTCTTTCAAAGAACCAGCTCTTTGATTCATTTATTTTTGGTAGGGTTTTCTTCATATAAATTGCATTAATTTCTGCCCTGATATTTGTAATCTCCTCCCTTCTTTGGGCTTTGGGCTTGACTTTTTCTTCTAAAAGTTTGAGGTGCAGTATTTGGATATTTATTTGTTCTCTTTCTGTTTTCCTTATGTGTGAGTTTACTGCTATAAATTTATCTCTGAGGACTGCTTTCATTGCATCCCACAGATTCCCATAAGTTGCATCTACATTTTCTTTTGTTGGTAGGTATTTTTTAAGTTCTTTAATTTCTTCTGTGACCCATTGGTTGTTCAGGAGGTTGTTATTTAATTTCTAAGTGTTTATGGAGTTTTTGGAGTTCTTTTTGTCATTAATTTCCAATTTATTGCACTATGGTCAGATAATATGCATGGGATAATTTCAATTCTTTTGCATTTATGTAAGTATGCTTTATGGGCTAGAATGCAGTCTGTTTTAGAGAATGTCCCACATGCAGCTGAGAAAATTGTGTACTCTTGATGTTTTGGGGTGGAACACTCTGTACATCTATTAAGTCCATTTGTTCACAGCTTTGGTTCAGATCTGTTATTTCTTTCCTGATTTTTTGTCCAGTTGATCTATCTCTTTGTGTCAAAGGGGTGTTGAGATTCCCTATTACAATAGTGTTATTAATTATTTGTGTTTTCATGTCTGTTAAGATTTGTCTTATACAGTTTGGGGCTCTGATATTTGGTGCATACATGTTTATGATTGTTACCTATTCCTCTTGCAGTTTTCCCCTAAGAAGTATGTTCTGGCCTTCTTTTTCTCTTTTGATCATTCTTGATTTGAAGTTTACATTGTCTACAAACATAATAGCTACTCTGGCTTTTTACTGGGTTTCTGTTGCATGGAGAATTGTTTTCCATCCTTTGATTTTCAGTCTATGGATTTCCCTTTGAGTAAAATATGTTTCTTGTATACAGCGTATGGTTGGGTTTTGTTTCTTAATCCACTCTGCCAGTCTGTTTCTTTTGACTGTTAAATTTAGGCCATTTATACTTATAGTTATAACTGATATGTGTTGGCTTATCATTGCCATATTATTTACTTGATGTTGGTTTCTTACTTTTTCTATCTATTTAATTGCTTGCCCTGCTTTAGGGTTCCTTTCTATTGTTGTTCTTGAAATTGTGGTCATTTTCTTCTCTGTCTAGAACGCCTTTTAGTACTTTTTGTAAGGCTGGTTTGGCACTCATGAAGTTCTTCATTTGCTCTTTATCATGGAAATATTTCGTTTCTCCATGGAACTTGAAGGATAGTTTTTCAGGATACATCAATCTTGGTTGGAAGCTGTTTTGTCTTAGGACCTGTAATACTTCACTCCAAGCTCTTCTTGATTGGATGGTCTGTGTTCAGAAGTGTGCCATGATTCTGATGGGCTTTCCTTTATAGGTGATCTGTTTCTTTTCTCTAGCAGCTTTTAATACTCTGTTCTTTTGCTGGAGATCTAGAATCTTGATTATTATATGTCTGGGTGTGGTTTTATTATGGTTATGACTAATAGGAGTTCTACGTGCCTCATCTACTGTATCTCAGTTTCTTTTTCCATGCTTGGAAAATTTTCTGGTATTATTTCTGCAAATGTTACTTTTATGTCATTTATGTCGCCTCCTGTTTCATTGACTTCTATTAGTCTGACATTATTTCTCTTTGCCTTGTCTTGCAGCTGTTGAATTAATTTTTCTTAGATCCTTGTTAATTTGAAGAGATCCTTCCTTTTACGATTGCTAGCTGCCATGCTGTCTTCAAGATCTGAAATTCTATCTTAAGCTTCATTCAAGCAGATTTGTAAGCTTTCAGTGGAAGTTTTGATTTCCTGGAAATCTCTTTGAGTTTCTTTCATGCATTCTAATTTATTCCTATATTGATCATGGAATGTTTCCATCTATTGCCTATGTTCATCTTTTTTTAGGTATTTCTTCTCTAGATGTGCTGAGCAATTCTTTCATTAGTACTGTCATTTCATTTTTTGCCTGAGAGATTATGTCTCAACTGATCTCTTCTATGGCCTGATGGAGGTGTTTATTTACTTCCTTGCAATCATTTCTGCAATTTCAGGGGTGTTTTTACCAAGTTCTACTATGTGCATGTCTCCTGGAGTTGTTCTGAGTGGGGTAGAGTTCTGAGATTGCATTTTAGTCCTTCACCTTATCTTGTTTGATGCCAGAGGCAGAATGCTCAGTCTCCCTCTTCTCCAGCAGCTCAGCAAAGCTTGCTAGTCCCCTCCTTTTCCTTGTGGTCAGGCCTGCCCCTCAGTGTCCACTGAGATGCACTGCTTAGTCTGGGTTCTTCTGGTAGGTGGTGAAGTGTACCTAGTTCTTCCAGGTCTCAAGTGTGAACTGTGATGTCAGTTGATGGCTCACTGTCTGATCCAGTGTCCCCACGCAGCTCAGAGCATACATATGACCCAGAAACAGGCTGCACTGGTGGCACAATCACAATTCAGTCATCCTGTGACCCCAGGCAGTTCAGGGCATAAGCAGAACCCAGACTCGAATTGCAAGGTCAACAGTTTGTGAAGCTCCTGATATCATGTCTCCAGGCAGCTCAGGGCATGCACAGGAGCCCGATGTGTGCTGCACTGGTGGTGATCAGGGACTGCCTGTGTCTGTGACCTCCAGAAGGTCAGGGTGCAAGTAAAGCCCATACCCAAACCATGGTTATGGCAGTTCACGCACCCCTAGTACCACCAGCAGCCCAAGACACGAGCATGGAGTGCCCAAATGCAAACCCTGGTGTTAGCAGCTTGTGGGCCTTCTGATTGAGGGCTTCCTGTCTCCACCAGACACATGGAGGGCAGAGCCTCTATATTTTTAAAACTTTTAATATGACCAGTACAACAGAGTTCCACCAAACTTGGGAATTCTTGCTTGGTCTGGCAAGAAATGCACTGTTACCATGTCTCAGAAGGTACAATCGGATGTACACGTCAATATCTATAGTCTTGGTGCTTATGAAGAGTTATCTCACATTCAAGATGGCATTACTAGCTGTAACATATCCCTATCTGTCTATCTGTCTTCTATCTACCTGTTTATCTATCTATGATTACCTATCTATCGATCTATCATCTATCTACCTATCCATCTATCTATCTAAATCTATCTAATCGAGTTGAATGTCTGGAGCTACCAAGTGCCCCATCAGAGTCACAGGAAAAGCTCAGGAAATGTAAAAGAAAACCAGCTGTACTTGACTTCTTTCTACTCTCCTTCAGCTGCCTCCTGTAAGAAAACAAAGTAGGGGGTAAATCAGCAGATATGCTGCTTTCATTGACCCAATAATTTCCCCAAATGACCATATATTATTTCTCATTTAAGGTAACAATATATTCAAATACTAGCCCTTAAACAATCTCTTCTGGTAGAATATTGTGTCAAGCAAATTAAGTTAGTATTTTTAGACATATTTTTCTACTAGTTCTACTCTACCTCCATGACTTACTTCTAAAGACAAACAATCCACAGGTTCATAACCCTATGTCAGGAAACATTTTATGTTGAAGATAAAAAATAAATCAGGCAATGCCCCTAGTTCACTGAGAAAGCAAGATATAAAGTAGATTCTGAAAATACCTTCTAGGCAAGTGCAAGGACAGGTGCAGAGGGAAAACCTGAAGGTGAAACTCTGGGCAGATTCGAAAAACAGTAAAGGCTGTTGTGCTGAAAGAGCATAGGGAGAAAGAATCAAGGGAGATGGAGACAAGTACACAAGAAGGGGCCGGGTCATACTGCAGTCAGGAGACATTTGTCAAAGTTAATCTTCTTTCTCTCAGTAGAACAGAGAAAAAGATGCAGCCCCAACCTGACTTGTGTTTAAAACATAGCCGACTTCTATGTTTGGAATAAATCCTAGGGGCAATGGATGAAGCATGGATTTGATTCTGCTTTATTACTAATTCAAGTAAGAGGCAGTGGCCACTTATGTTATGCTTCTTATATCAGAGAAGTAGTATGTAGACATATAGTGTTTATACTGTATATGTTAAAGTAGATATATTTGTAGAAATCTTACAAACTTCTGCATGGCAAAATAAACAGAAAATCAGTAGACAAATATTGGATTACGAAAAATATAATTTAGTGTTAACTAGTGAGTTCAGTAAAATTTAAATTACTAACTGTATTTTATAAGACTTTAAAAAGCTACAGCAAATGTGGAAAGGACATATAAACAGGCAAGTAGTAAAAATCAAAATCAGTCTACAAATGGATGAAAAAATATGCAAACCATTATTAGTCAGTTAGTTTATTAGTTTAGTTACTTAGGGATATGCAATTCAGAAATGACGGGAGGAGGACAGATTCAGGCAGCATGGGAATGTGAGTTATTCAGGCTTTGAGAAAATCATCAGACCATAGGTATGAAGCTGAAAGACAGTATTTTCAAATGTATTTTATTGAAATAAAACTACTGGATATATGGATGATTTGACTATTTTAATACTTTTTCATGGTAAAAACTAGAAAAATCATAAATTTCTTTCAACACATAGCAGATAAATAAACTATGATTCACCTATAACAAAGAAAATGGAGGTGTTTCAATGAAATATTGTTAGATAAAAAAGCCAGAGGTTAAAAATATTTCTTAGTAATTTAGAGTCACAGCACCATGAAAGACTTTGATTAAACAAACGAATAATGAAAAATGAAGAAATTGTACTGGGTCATATGGGCATGATGTATTGACAAGGGTTAAGAAGTACAATTATCATTATAAATTATGACCACTAATTCAGAAAAACTATATGAATATGAGAAATCAGTCCATTGTATTTTCTTAGAATCAAAGCAATCAAAGCCAAAAGTATTATATTATCCTTTAGGGAACCAGAGGTAAATACAAGAGATTACCAAATTTTCTCTCCTAAGAAACGTAAGTCTTGAAATCCATTCACTATTACTATTGTCTTCTACTTGATCTAACACGTTTATTGAGCTATCACTAACATGCAAAATTATATATATAGGATATATACAACTTGATGTGGTGACATATACATTGTAAAATGATCCAAACAATGAAAATACTAACATATCCACTGACTCCTTTAAAGATCTAAGGAAGGAAGGAAGGAAAAAATGGAAGGAAGACAGGAAAAATATAGGAGTCCATTTATAGTAGTTGATATATATATTTTCTTCCTTTCCCTGACATATTCTGATGATGCACTGTTAGAAGAAATCACACTAAGGATCTTATGTCTTCGGGGAGCACTGACCCTCCTGTTATCACATAATTCGCTTCATCATTGGTAGCCTTCACTTGCCCTAAACTGCACCCTGTCTGAAGTTAAGCTAGCTACTCCTTCCTGGTTTGCTTTGATTGCAGTTAGCACAATATATATTTCTTCACATTCCCGACCCTTTAAAATTACCATTTTATTTTTTGTGTATAGATTTTCCTCTTTGGGAAAGCTCATAGAAATGAAATAAGATGATATTTATTCTTTATAACTAGCTTTTTTCACATGGCAAATGTTTTCTTTTCACATGGCAGAATGTTTTCTGTATAACTGGCTTTCTTCACATGGCTCTGTGATTCATCTATTTGTATGTTTCATTTATCTTATAAATATGCATCATTCCTCATTCTTTGGTTGACTAATGGTAAATTATTGGGCCATATCATGTTTTATTTACCCATTAATTAACTGGTGAAGATTTGGAAACTATCTGTTCTTGGATATTTTAAATAATGATACTCAGCATTCATGTACACAATTTGTGGGAATACATGTTTTCATTTTCCTTGAAAATATAGCTAGGAGGGGAATTAGTGGTTCCTACTAAAACCTCTGTGGAAGGTCTCAGTCCAATCCACTCTTCAAAATGGCAAATGGATGCAAAAGAAAGAGAAATAGAAAAGGTTCTGCAGTGGGGACACTCTGGGATGACCCAGTGTTCTCTGTGGAACAAAAGGCCTCATCTCCCAAACCTCATGACTTTTTTATCTCAGGCAGGTAAGTGGGGGTTGAGGCAGACTATATAGGGAAAAGAAACATAGCCATTGGCTTTAATATGAAATAAAACAATATTTTACCAATACAAGTCCCTCCAACTGGCAATATAAGGACAGTCTGATGTATACAAGGCTGGCACCTTTACTAACATGAAGGTATAATTCTTTCTGAGTCCCATGGCCTCAGCTGAGATACTGTTCCATGTTTTAGGCCTGGAATCGCAGAGGTTCCTGCTTGAGCCTCTGCCCAGCCCTCAATGCAGAAGCTGTTCTCCCCCAAATGTTGCTGCTTTGCTATTAAGGAGATCACTGATCATTCTGCCATACTTGATAACATTCCTCTAGAAAATTAAGGGAACATTTCTTTCAATATACCCAGCTGTGCACATCTCAGTGAATAGGGTGAAGGAGAAGTCAGCAGCAGG
Source organism: Dinomys branickii (assembly GCA_004027595.1). Taxonomy (NCBI): domain Eukaryota; kingdom Metazoa; phylum Chordata; class Mammalia; order Rodentia; family Dinomyidae; genus Dinomys; species Dinomys branickii. The sequence continues at coordinate 1,360 of PVLD010016561.1, read as the reverse complement.
TTGTAGCAAGGGTTTGTTTTTCAGGCGAGAGCAGTGTGGCAGTCCTCCACCGGTTCCAACAGTAATTGTGTTCCTAGCCTTCCAAGAAAATGCACACTCTTTTATAGGTGGCTGCAACCACTAAACACTCTCATCCATAGTGTATGAGAATTCCAAGTTTTTACACCATCTGTAACATCTGGCATTACTTGTCATGTTTATTAAAACCATTCTAATGAGTCTGAGGTGGTTTCAATGATTGATTTCTATGCCCTTTATTATTAATGATTTTGAGCATCTATTTCAGTGTCTTGTATATCTTCTTGGGAGAGGTGTGTGTGTGTGTGTATGTGTGTCTGTGTGTGTCTGTGTGTCTGTGTGTCTGTGTGTCTGTGTGTGTTCCAGGACTTTGCTATTTCTTTTTAGAAAAATAAAAGCACAAAAACATATTAACACACAGACACAAATTAGCATAAAAAATAGTACAATCAAAACTGATCTACAGACAAGGTGACATGGGCTCAACAGTGATTGTTCCTTTACCTATTGATATCTTCAAAGTGTATATATATATGAACCCAGATACAGACATGCAAAATTGGTCAGTCAATTAATCCTCTCAAAAACAGAAAAACACAAAAAACAAAAAACCAAAGCCAAAAAAAACAAAAAAACAAAAAAAAACACCAATAGTTGCTGCTTTGCATATTAATATCTTCGAAGTGTGTGTTCAGCATAACACATACAGTCATACAAGATTGATCAAATTTAAGTGATATCATACAATAGTAGAACCATGTTAGCCCTCCTGCATATATGTATATTCATATATACATACATACATTTTTGTCTCTTTCTTTTCTCCTTTCCCTCATCCCATCTGTTCTTTGTTTTTGAACAGATTTCTTTCATGTCTCTTAGTTTATATTCCCACCCTCAGGTTTTTACACCAGTGATACAATACATTGCCTGTACATGTACCGCTGATTTATTTCACTTATGAGTATGGACTCCAGTTTTGACCACTTGCCTACAAAGTCCCCAAAACTGTCTTTCTTTATAGCTGAATAATATTCCATTACATAAAAATGCCACAATTTTTTAATCCAGTCTTCTGTGGATGGACACTTGGGTTGCTTCCACATTTTAGCTATCACAAATTGTGCTGCCATAAACATGGGGGCACATATATCAGAGTGATATGATGTTTTCAGATCTTCTGGGAAAATACCCAGAAGAGGAATAGCTGGTTTGAATGGAAACTCTAGACCTAGTTTGCTGAGAAATCTCCAAACGGCTCTCCACAGTGGTTGCACCAGTCTGCATTCCCACCAGCAGTGTAATAGAGTCCCTATTTCTCCACAGCCTCGCCAGCATCTGT
>PVLD010016560.1:0-44585 GCA_004027595.1 Dinomys branickii | reverse complement strand
TCAAAGAATCAATAATTGGGACCTCATCCTACTGAAAAGTTTTTGTACATCTAAAGAAATCACCAGCAAAGTAAAAAGAAAACCCACAAATTGGGAAAAAATCCTAGCTGGCTGTCCCTCAGACAAAGGTCTTCTATCTAGAACATACAAAGAATTAAAAAACATGTACCTGTCCAAATTCAAAGACCCAATCCAGAAAGTTGCAGTTTGAAGAGTTAAATCGTGTTTTATGAACACCTAGGTAAACATCGAAGAAAGAGTATTCTAGACAGTGAATAATTATAACAGCTCTTTTAAACATTTACTGTGTTAGATGTTAATATGCAAAGCTCTTAACTATTAAATTAACTTGCATTATCTTATTTGATCTAACAGTCTAATGAAGCAAGTAATGCTACACTCGTTTGAGAAAAGACAAAATACAGCCAGCCCTGGCAAAGTTTGAGTAACCTACATTTTGTGACGTATCAGAGGCTGGCTTGAAACAGAGATGGGGACCCCAAAGTCTCTTCCCTTCTGTGAGCCTTAGAATGACTAACACATCCAAGTCAGAGTCATATGACTGGCACATCTAGGTCAAAGTAGTATGTGTGGCACCTCCTGGTCAGATTGGGGGAGGGAGGATGGTGAAACGGCCTGGTGTGCTGAACAGACACCAACTCCCAACAGTCTGGGCAAACTTCAAACTTTATAGTATAAACACCTACTGATGAGAAGCCTATGAAAGACACTAAATGAGGACACCACATGATATTTGAGCTATTTGGTCATTCTAGGTTGGGAGTAAATTGAAGAGGCTCCCTCAAACTAAGGAAACTTGTTGGAAGGCCAACCCACAACAATAAACAATGCCTTTTAGATAAGTAGCCATGGAAGTGGCATAGATAAAAAAGATTCTGAGTAGATCAAAGGGTTTAAAACGAAAAGAGATTAGGACAAAAGATTTCTGTGCTAAGAGAGGAATCTAGAATAATACCCACATCTCTGATTTGGTCATTGCCTAAATTAAAGACAGAGGAGAGGTCTCTGGGGAGAAAATAACATCTAACAAGGTTCAACTTCAGCCTCCATTCAAAATCATGAAAAAGCTTAGGTGTAGTGAAGATTGGAAAATTCTATCCCATTGGAATAAACTTGGAGAACATATGAAATAGCAATTTGCATTGAAAATGACAAAAGGTAATTTTTATATTTGAAAGCATTTTGTTTGCATATCTCATTTTGTCTGTCCCACATTCCCTAAAGTGTAAGCTCTATGTGTGTGTCCGTGTGTGTATGTGCTGCAGGACTGGGGACTGAACCCAGGGCCTTGTGCATACTAGTCAATCTTTGTGCCCTGAACTACAGCCCCAGTCTTGAGACATAGGCTGTTTTAGGATGGGAGATTTATATTCTCATTACCACCGGAAACATCAAGGTGTGCCTTGATGCAGGGTGGCTCTCAGTGCAGGTTGGATGGCAGAGCCCTGATTAGAAGAATGCTCATAATTTACACAGCCTCCTTAGCCACGTGTTAATGTGGGATTTTTGTTTCCTGCCTTGTCATGAATGGAACTGGGGTAATTTCTGACATGCTAAGCAGACAGAAGAAAGAAATAGGATGGTGAAACTCCCTGAACTCTAGTTCTTTATTTCCACCACATTAGTCTTCATATTAGGCAGTCTTCAAATTCCTTAGAAAATTAGTAATGCCACATGACAGTGATATACAGGAAATGATAGAGGTCAGATACACCAAGTTTGTGTCCCCCAAAGTCGAAGAGTGAATTCTAAGTAACAACAGAGGTTAAGAGTAGGACAATTCATTGGAGAAAAGAAATGGGGAATAGGAAAGCTCCTGAGATATGGGAAGGGTCCTGAAGGGCTGTGAACAAGCCCATTTCTCAAAGGAAATTTTATAAAGCAAAATCACAAGGTGGGTACAACATGGGACAAAATTATGATCAACCAATAAGATTATAAGTATGCTTGTTTAGTTAATAATGATCCAATAGTAGCAAGGCCATGTGGATGACATCATTAACCTTGGTCAATTAACTATAGTCTTATCTTTTAGTCTTAGTCTTAGTCTTCATTTTAAATCTTAGTCTTAGAGGGTGGGAGAGGATGGCCCACCCCAAATGAGATAATGGTTTATTAACATGGGAAATCTCAAAACCGGCACCAATAATCTTAAATTTTCATCTATTCCTTAGGGAAGTATCTAAATCTGGCCATTGTGACTTTAGTCTTCTTCAGATGCACCTCTAGCCATAGTTGTAATGTGTTTTCATCTTTTGCACTGACTCCTTCCAGGGCCCAACCCTGTCTGACTACCTATAATATTTATACCTAACTTATCTGTCTATAATAATGGGACTAAGGTTAGATTATTGTTTCACCAATAGCTTTTCTTTTTAATTTTTTCTGGTAAGAGATGGTCTTCCCAAGACCAGTGCTGACAACCTCATCTCAAGCTGCTGTCCCTGGGCTCCTGGTTGCTGTGTTTCACCCTGAGCAGAGAAAGGTTTGGGCAGAGAAAGGTTTGGAACCTTCCAACTAACGCAATTGTAATGGGTAGAACTGGAGGTAAAGAAAGCTGAGAAACCATGGGCCTATGTCCTGCTTTTGAGGAAGCAAAGTCTGCATCTGAGCAAAGTCATGAGCCTATATCAGGAGACCACAGAGAAGACCAGAAGTACAAGAGAAGCAGATGACAGAAGCAAGAGAGGACACTTGGTTCCTACTCACCTGATTCCACACAGAGCCTCATCCTCCCCTCCTTGGCTCCTCCCTGCAGAGAGCATCTGGAAAAGCCTCTCACTCTGCACCTCTGTTCTCTGCTTCTCCCTTTCTGGGCTTTCTTCATCCTGTTCCCGGTGCAACATCATTTGCTGCATTCCCCAGTGAAAAAGGTTACATTCTTACACTTGCAGCCATCTTTCTAAGACGTACTATGACAAAGCACCTCTTTCTATCCATGCAGACCTTTTCTTGAATCTTTGTTTCCTGTCACTCAGAGTGGACAAAACATTCCCACTCAGAAACATTATTGTGATTTCAAATTCAGCATTATTAAATTTTTTTTCACTGGTATTCTTTTTCACATTCCATGGTTACGACCTGCATCTGCATCCTTCTTGTCTATGTTGAGATGGTTTGTGTGCTCCCATCTGCTAATATTTCATTTAATCAAGCACCTGACCTCACAGCCAACTTATACCTAACTTCAGAACACACAGAATTCAAATTCCATTTTTATTTCAAAGGAATGCAATCTTAATTTTCCAGAATGATGAATTTTCTTAACCTCTTTTGTGTAGGAATTGTGGTGGATTTGAAATGGAAGCACTAACCACAAGTCAAGCATGAAACCTGGCTCCCCATATCCAGCTTTCTGCACCTAGAAGCCCCCACTTGCCTTCTTCTGTGTGTGGCCTCCCCTTTGTCCTCCACACCCAAGCTCAGCATGCCTGATACTGCAGGGGAGTAGGCCACCAGGCCCTCTTCTCTCCAAACATAACCTGTTCTCTTGTCCTGAGAACCCTGGGACGTCTTCCAGGCAGCTCAGGCTCTTCATCTGAAGGACTATGTGCACTTCTTATCTCAATCTTCCCTTATAAATGTGAACCCTAGGACAAATATGCACACATCTAGGTACAAAGCATGGCAAGGAAGAGTTGTATGGAAGGTGACCACCCCTCTGCTCATGCGGCCTGGGCTTTACAGTGAGGGTCAGGGCTGGGGTAGGAAACAATAGTGCGGGATTAGAAACTCACCTTTCTTCTGTACCTATCCTTCCATGCCAGGTTGGAGCCCTAAGATGTTGTAGTCATTTCTGTCACTGCATAACAAATGCCCAAATATACCAGTGTAGAAGCATCTCGTGGTTATTAGCTTGCAGTTCTCTGGACTAAGAGTCCAGATGGGCTCAGAGGGCTCCTCCACATGGGTTCTCCAAGGCCAGCTGTGGGATGGCTTAACCCCTTTGGGGGACTAGAGAGAATCTGTTTCCAAGTCCTTCCCAATTTCTGATGGACCCAGAACAGTATGAGCATGAGATGAAGCCCACATCCCCTCGAACCATGACCCAGGGGATGCTCTTAAAGCTCCTGAATACCACCTTCTCACAAGCCCTCTGCTTTCAAACCAGCAAAAATTTGCAGAGTCCTGAGCTTCTCCTCTTAGGATTCCTCCTCTGGCCAGCAGCTCTATGCCTTGAATGACTCCTGTGATTACTTTGAGCCTTGGAAGGTGTCTTGGTTATTTTTTTCTCCTTACTGAGACAAAAAATACCTGATGCCCAAATTTAAAGAAGGAAAGGTTTATTTAGCTCTCAGTTTGTGGAGATTTCAGTTCATACTTAGCTGTTTTCAAGGCAGAGTCATACATGGCAAAGAGCAACAGTTCATGGCAGTGGAAAACAGTAAAAGCAGCAAGAGCAAAAGGGAGGAGCAGTGGGAAGAGCGAGCCTCTTTTGCTCTCTTATATTGTATGCAGTCTGCCCACCCCAGGGCTGGTGTAGCACTCACACCCAGAATCCCAGTGTTAGACCATGGATCAATCATAAACTCTAGAAGCCCACCTCACGACTGCTTGAGGCTTTGCAGGGGACATCTAAACATAAACAATAGCATAGGGGAACCCAAAATCATGCTTGTATCTTAAAGTAAGCTGCACTATGCAAAATAATCAGGTCCATGCTAACTCATCCTATTTACAGGTATTTCAGGTCAGGGCAGTCATTGGGAGCTGCCTCCATTAGTCTGGCCTGCCTTATCGAAGATCAGACCCAACAGTTTAAATAACAGATTTTCTTTTCTCACAATTCTGGAGGCCATGGAACCTTTCTACTCCTTTTCCACTTCCTCCCTCCATCTCTTGGTCATCTTCCTATTTGCAAAAGATCTAGCTCTCTTTTTCATATTCTCTAAGCTTATTTGTGGTTTAATTACTTATGCTTTAGTGTTTCCGTATCAGAAAAACCATGCCATATTTAAGCTTGTGCATCTGATCTATTTCACTCAGCATTTTAGTGTCAAGAAGACTCTGCCTTCCTACAAATGGTTCAAGCTTGTCCTACTTCATGGCAGAGGCGTCATCTGTGGTGTGTTAATACCACATTTTCTTTATCCCTTCATCTGTTGGTGGATGTTGTAGTCAGGGTTTGGGAGGGAATACATTTTATTCAAGACACATAATTTATATAATTATTCTTTAATATTCACCCAAAAAGTCAAATGCAGATGAGTGCAGGAGATCTGTCCATGCACTAGGGACCCAAAGAATCTAGCTGAGGGCCTGGATCTCATGGTAGTGTCCCCCATGAGTCCAGCTGAAGACCTAGAGCCCATGATAATATGTCATGCAAGTCTGTATCAAGGATCTGCACTGGCAAAGCCCAAAAGTCAGTGGTGGAAGCCAGAAAGCCTGTGCCAGCAGGATGAAGGATCTGTGCCACCAGGCTGAGGGATCTGCACTGGAGCCAGGAAGTATTGCTCAAGGTAAGGGCCAGAGCTCCCTCAAAGAGAACTAAAGCCATCCTCAGTGACAGCAAGGACCCTCCCACAAGAACAGCCCAGTTTACATCAGAAAAACCAGTGTGACAAGCTTCTGCATGAGAATCAACAGCACGCCAGCTTGCTTCCCAGGTCTGCCTTTATGCTATTGGCAGCAGTCATCAGGTACTTCCATGTGCAGCACCACGCTTATTTAGTTCAGCTGGGTGTTAAAGTTATTCCACCAAAATGGACATACAGGCTGCTTTTAAGATGTAGCTGCTATGACTTGTGCCATTATAAACACAAATATGCACGGATCACTGCAGTATGATGTGTTTAACTCTTTCAGGAAGACACCTAGAAGGGCAACCTCCTGTTCTTGTAAGAACACCAGGATATTCAGTTAGGGTCCCCCGTAAGAACTCATTTTAATCACTTCTGGAATTGTTCCCAGTGCTCTGTATGTTAAAGGATGGTGCTTCTGGGAAGTGAGAGTGCCTTTAGGCAGGGTGTAATGAGAGCCTTTAGGTCATGGGAGGTTCCCAGAAGGGAAGCAGGACCTGCTTGGTCCTTGCCCTGTCTGCTATTTCCCTCGTGAGGTTCACTGTTATCCCTGCCATGTTGTCACCTCATACTCTCTGCACAGCCCCAGAACACTGAGCTAAAGGGCCAAGGACTAGAACAGGCAAAATCGTGAGACAAAAATAACTGTTTTCTTTGTATGTTGTCTACCTCAAGGACTTTGTTATAATAACAGAAATCTAATGCATGGCCTACCTCCAGATCATACTCCAAGCTACAGAGGGTGAGGACCAACCTATCCAAGTGAGAAAGCAGTTCAGCCTCTAATAGAATCTATTTGTAGAATTTGCCTACTACAGGAATTCTGTTTGAATCTGGCCTTGCAGGCCACTATAGAGGCATATTTGTCACTGGGAAAAACTGAATCGTATATTCACAGTTTCTCTGTTAGCTTGGTATTTCATGTGTTTATACGTAAGGTATGGAGGTCCACAACAGCATACCTTCCCCAGATCTGAAGTAAATCAGGTGGACAGGCCTGGACAGAGAGATGAGGGATATGAGAAGAAATGAGTGCAGACAGGGCACTGTAGAGTGGAGAGCCATGCAAAGGCTACCAGGCGAAGTGAAAGCGTCTGCTAATAGGCCTGAGTTTCATGAGCAGAGAGCAAAGCCCATCTTCCTCACCCAGTTGCTACTAAACTGGCGTATGGCAAATCAGCACTCTTTGCTCATTCTCTTAGAAGTAAGAGCCAGCCTTTCTCCTCCTCTCCACTCTCCTTCCCAAATGATAGGCTCTTCCGCTCTGGAGGGCCCTGTACTCTACATTGCTGTACATGGTTTTGATACCTGACCTTACTAGGGTATATGCAGGCACGATAATTGCATTCAGTTTTATAGAGCACCTTAACAGTACACTACCTAAAAATGTTGGTGGCCACAAACAATGAACAGAAAGGTTTTTGCTCCCTCTCTCACAGAGATGCTGTGAAAATTAACAGGCAGTCTGATATCTGTGCTGTAAACTCCCTTGAGTAAGAATACATAAAGAAAATAAAGTATCTGCATGGAATATTGCCTTCATCCAAGACGTAAACACTCGACTATTATGTGATCTTAATGAATTCTCAGTGAAGCACGAACTGGAGATGGACTATGACTGGTCTGCACGTTGGAACAGTAAGACTCCTTGGGCTGGCTCCAGTAAGCCAATTCTTAGTAGTCATGTTTTTCATTATTGACAAATATCAAAACAATTTAAATGTCAGTCTGTAACCTCTAGAGTCATTAAAAATGAGAAAGAGCCAAAAATGAGAACTATTCCCTCATTTTCTTAGCTGGCCCCTAGGTAACTCTTTGGAGGGAAACTATACCTAATTTGTAATAATGCCACAAAACCAAACTTTCCATTAGTACTCACACACTCTATAGTATTTTCCTCAAATACTTTCATCATTTTTCATAATTGAATTTCTCACTTTTGAAACCACAGTCTCTTTTATCAATACTGTTATTAGGGTTTGCGTTCCTATTTTTAACACCCATTTGAAGGTGTGCCTTGAAAACATTTTGTTGAAAGCAGTTATTTTCCATGTTTAGAGTGTTGTAGTTTGGGAAAATTGAAAAATACCTCTACCGCATTAGTAACATAAGAACAAAAATGTATTTTACCGCTTTGAGTATGTAAACACACAGAGAGCAGAAAATCAAACACTAGAACTAAGAGGAGACAGAGTCTAATGGACTTAGCAGAGAATTAGAAGCCAAAAATAGCCAGGCTTCAACCTTGGCTCCTATACAGCGCCCTTTGTCCTTGGGTCTGTTCCTCTCTCTTTGTGGAAAAAGAAGAATTATCAAAAAGTATTTCTTTGCCACTGAAGTGAGGGACGATGTTTGAAAGCATCACAAACATTTCATTATTTAAAGCGAGTTGTTCACCTTCTCTATGACTGTTTTATTTCTGTCAGTTTGTGTCACAGTGCTCACTCTCTGTTGGTACTGCCAGTTTTAATTATTCTTCTCTAAACCCTTTGAACTTGAATGCTTCTTGGACACAAATAAGTCAAGGGGAGCCCTAAATCACACAGCCTGACACCTGCCTCCTCTCACATGGAATGCAGCTACACATTCTTTAAGGAGATGCAGGGTGTGCATGCTGCAAGGGTCATGCATCTTGGGGGCGGGGTCATTACCATTTGTGACATTTGGACAGGAAATAGCATATATGGCACCCCTTTGCAGCTTGTATAAAGTTGTCACTTTAATTAGTCAGAGGCTGTTTGTGTGAGAGGTTTCACATCACCTTGTGAAGTAAAATGTCATTTCCTCACATCAGCAAACCATTCTAGGACACAACTCAAAGGCAGGACTGTGAGCTTCCTCTTTGTTTGTCCAGCATCTGGCAGCAATCTTGACATGAGAAAGGGCCCAAGGACTGCACTTCTAGTTGGCCCAAGTGAGATCAAGTTTCCATGCAGAACCACACAAGTGATTTTAGCACCAATGAAGGGAACTGGTAGGTAGGAGCCCGAATGCACCTCTTTGGTTCCTCTCATGTATGAGGCCGGGTTGATACTTTTGTCACCAACCCTCATTTCTGCCACCAACATGTATGTGGAGTGACTGCAGCCTGGGCACTGCCGTCTGTAGATGCTATGACTCGGCGTCCCTGGTGGCTGGTGCCATGGGTTCCCTTCTGTCTCTTCCCATTCCTCTCACGAGTCTGAGTAATGGAATGTGTCTCCTCCTCAGCTCGCACCACAGTAGGCTCTCAGCATTCCCTCACTTCCTGCCGTGTTTGTGTTTGCTTCTCCTGCACATTAACACAGCCACTCTCGCTGACCCCAGGTAAAACACAGATTGCTTTCTCTGCCAGCCTCCAACCTGGTGTCCCGGTCCACCTCTGGGAGCACTTGGTCTGCGGCATGAAGACATAGCTTCAGAATATGGCTGTAGCTTCTGCCTCAGAAGTGTCTTTTATTTGGGTTTTTGCATAATGATATCACCATATCTCTGGAAGATAAAATATGTACATACTTCGCAATTAAATCCTGTTTAAAATTCATGAGGTGCTTGGGGCTCTATATATAAACTGGAACTATTAGGGAATAGACTTCCTTCCCAGAATATTCCTTTGTTGGACCTCCTTCCTTCCCCGTCTCATTCAAATGAGACAAAAGCATAAAGCTGCTGTCTTCCAGGGAGTTTGGTTTCACCAAATGTGCAAGTGGAAAGCTTCACAAGGGACGTGCAATATGTGGCCCTATTCATAGGAAATACATCTGCTTATGGGTTGACCACTGTGTTCAGGCAAAGAAAGTGTGGAAGTTCTGTCACAGGTCAGAGCACTTCCTTAGTACTCTGATTTGAAGAGAATTTGCCCCTGTTAAAGTTCATGTTGACATTTAGTCCCCATTAGGAAATATGAAGAAATAGAACCAGATGAGACCTTCAAGAGGTGGCTGAAGATCTGCCCTAATGAGTGGTTGAATCATTCATGTTACTCAGAGATTTGTGTTAACATGTTAATGAGTTATCTCAAGAATAGGTCTGCTGCAAATCTGGTTGGCCTGGGCTTGTGCCTTCTATCTCTTACCATTTGATGACCTGCACCACCTCATGATATCTGATGCCCTGCAAATTCTCAGAGTTCTGCCACCAAGGCTATCACCAGGTGGCCAGATGCCAGATGTTGTTGTCCTTTGACTTTGGATCAGAATCATATACAAAATAAACTTCTTTTCTTTATGATTTATCTAGTCAGCAGTGTTTTGAAAACATGTAGTGTGTTACCAAGTGTGTGTCTCTTACTCTAGGGGAACTGTGATATGATACAAGGGAAAAAGAGGCCTCTAACTTTGCCAGATTGCTGCTAGGCATTGTCTTTGGTGACTGTGTGTTAAGGCAGAAGGAACAAGGTTAGACAGAAGCTTTACACTCAGTGGGTAAAGGAGAGCAGATTAAAATGCACAGTGTTTCATTTGAAAACTCTTGGTGTGATGGATTCTCTTTGGAAGACCTTCAGCACTTTGCCTTTCTCTTCAGACCTTCCTAAGTGAATCCGCCTTTTATGTTCAGTCTGGGACTTCACATGGAGAGATTACTATGTAAGGAAGAAACAAATGAACATACTCCTCAATTTAGAAAGAAGAGGCTCATAGTTTTGGAAATTTCAGTCCATGGTCACTGGGTGCCATTGCTTGAAGGCCTGTGGTCAAGCAGGGCATCATAGTGGAGAATGTGTGGTAGAGTTAGGTGCTCTCCTCACAGTGAGCAGGAAGCAAAGAAAAAGTGGAAGAAACTAGCATCCCACTGTCCCCCTTCAAGGCTCCTTCCAAGGACCCGAGACTCCCTGTTCTTCCCATCTTTGCCTAACAATAGTGCCAGATGAAGATAAAGCATTTAATATGTGAGTCTTGGGACATCTCAACTATAGCACCACGGGACAGCTAGCAGACAGAGCATTCCATAAATGAGACTAAGGGATGTCCCAAGTGAGTTTGACCCCCAAACATGACAACAGAGCTCAAGAAGCAAGAGCGTACAGTGCCGTAGAGTGGAACTTACAGTGCTCACAGCTAAGGATATCTGACCAAAGCAGAGAATCGCAGCCCAGAAAGAGCAGATGTTTGAAATCACTGCTTCAATCTGATCTGCAAGATTGACACACAAAGTTCCATAATTCAGAGATCTGAGAGAAATTGAAATCCTAGGCCAAGTTTCCAGCTTCTTACTACAGGAAAAAATATCAAAGACTTGGAAAGGTACAGGAATGGCAACAACATGGTAAATGGCGTCAGTGTTTCTAACTGTGAAGAGAAGGTAGGAAAATTAGTTTTTGTTCATTAGAAAGAAGGATGTTAGAAAAGGTAATTACTGAGGTGTCTAAGACTCAGGAATGTTGAGAAGGAAGAGACAGCAAAGCAAAAGAGGACACAAGCAGAAAGAAACAAAGGGTCACATTAAAGGGAATTTGTAAGCAATGTATTTGCAGAAAGCAATCACTGTGGTTTGCAGAAAAGACTATTAGACCATGAGTGTGTTTTTATAAGAAGTCAGAGGAGTGTTGAATTGTTGGCAGGAAGGGGCAGAGGGGCACAGACCCACAAATGAATCAATGCTTTCATCAGGACAGTGAGGCTGCACCCCTTCCTAAAACACGAGCTGCTCTCCCTCATTAAGTTAACACACAGATCTGGCAGACTCACATCCTGGAATCCTGAAAACATCAGCTTCCATCTAAACTTTTCATTTCTTATATGCTTAATTTGGCTTAGTCAGCTGAATGGCAAGTTTGCAATATTATAAATATGCATATGGCCGGGTATCTGCCACCCATCTGATCTTGACTTGCTTCTCTATTGGAAAAAGCATAAGCCAGAGAGGATGTGTAGCTGGGCTGCATTCCAGGTTGGAAGTTCAGCTTTGGTTTTCATAAATATCAAAAATATTGACTGCTTGTCTAACCAGGTCAGCCGCACAGAGCCTGTGACCTTTCTCCAGCCTCCTGGCAAGGTCTTATTATGTGAGAAAAGGGTAGAGACTCACAAAGTAACCCACACAAATCAAAATCTGTTCAGTCATGTATTCTAGCTCTCAGATGCCTTGTGCAGTAACACCCTTGCTTCCTTGGAAGGGTTCATACCCTTAGATTTCACCCTGCCAGATCATCACGTGGGACAAGAAGCCAGAGCACAGCACTTCGCTGTGGACTGGAGCCACCCCAGGCCCCACAGTCCCTCTATGTGACAGGCACAATGGGAGAAGTCAGTCCTATTTAGCCAGGCATCCTGCATCCATAAGACACTGTTCTGTTAAGTCTCTCTCTTCTAGGAGTTCATTTTTTTTTTTTTTTTTTTTTTTTTGCGGTACTGGGGATCGAACTCAGGATCCTGCGCTTGCTAGGCAGGCGCTTATTCCACTGAGCTATATCCCCAGCCCCGAGTCTCTCTCTTCTAAAACCTCTAAGTATTTCCTTCTTTCTCTTTAACCTGTAAATATACTGAAACATCTTCTCCACCCCAAATTGTATTCCTTTATTTAAAACAATTTTTCTGGGAAAAATAAAAGGTACAAACTTGTGAGCTCTGTATATTTGCTGTCCAGCCTCTGAAATTGGCCTTTTGGCTTCACTATTCCACTGAAAAACCTGTGGAATGGTCACCCACGCCCTCCTAGGAGTTGAACTCTGTGTGTGTTCAGTGTGGCAGGGTCTTGTATCATTTGCACACACTCTTTCAACTCCTTTGTATGAGTCAGCTTTCCCGCCACTGAGACACAATACCTGACATTCACAGTTAAAGGAGAAGTTCAGTCCGCATCACATTTTCAGGGGACCTTGATGGTTACCGAGCTGGCTCCAAGGAAGAGGCACCACTGTGGGAGTCACAGTGCAAAACTGCTTAGTTCATGGCAGCTGCAAAGGAGAGCAGAGGAACAGTGCCAGAGAGGAAAGAGGAGCCAGATATAGTGCCGAAGGGCACGCCTCCACGGCCCACCCATGCGCAACAGCAAGTGTGCTCCACGGGTCCCCTTCACCAACTCCCAGACAGGGAAACTGACACAGTTAAGCTCAATCACCACATCTTACTTTGCTTAACCTTCAGAGACATCAGTGCCTCCTCGTGTCTTTCTTCCTTTCTGTCCTTTCTTAGTCTTTTCCATGATTCCTTTATCCCTTATTACTGTTTTAAGTTTGGGTTTCCCAGATGATCTTGTTATTGTCAGTATTTATTCCACCCTACCTTCTCCTCTTAGCATCCTCACCTCCTCTCCAAATATCACATTGCCCATACTGAAACTTCAAAGTCTATCTCCATCCCAAACCCATGTCTGTGTTCTAAACCCTCATCTGAAATGATCTAGGCTGTATTACCTAACTGTCCCTCCCCTACCCTAAACTTAACATGTGCATGATTAAAACGCACTGGTCTGCAAATCCATTTGCCCACTGCCTAACTCTCATCTCTCTGGTTTATGCTTTAAATGAAAACTTACAGATTCAGAGATAATCTGAGATTTTTTTATTTCTCTTCAGCATCCACAATCAGTTGGTCAAGTTCCTGCATATCCTACTTTATTTTTTGAAAATTTAGCTTCCATGTCTCCCTTACATAACTTCAGTTCATATTTCAGCCATATTTCACTGAGCCTATTAAGATATCACCTTAACTGGTGTTTCACTCTTGTGTACTCCTCCAAACTCTGTCCATTAGAAGAGGTTTATATAAATTGAATCTGAGTACATCACTACTCTGTTTAGACCAGGCTGTTGACTGTATTGACCACCAGAAAAGTGCTCCAAACTCTACTTCCATGTCCAGTCTATTCCCCACCATGGCCTCATGTTCTCCATCCAACGTTAGCCTTTGTGTTTTGGCGGGGTTTTTTTGTTTGTTTTTTGTCTTTTAGAGACAAGGTCTTGCTATGCAGTTCAGGCTGACCTTGAGCTCACTTTGTGGCCCACTGTGGTCTTGAACTCTCAACAATCCTCCTACCTCAGTCTCCCAAGTGCAGGATTACAGGCATGTGCCACCATGCCCAGCCATCAACTTTAGCCTTTTAATGTTCTCTCAATGACAAATGTCTTCTGTGCTGGTGAGAATGAAAGTTATCCTTTTCTATAGTGCTTTTTGTCCTTCCCAGTTGCTTGCCTGGAAAACTTTTCCTTATGCTTCACAGCTCCATTAAAACACTACCTGTGATGCATTCTCTTGATCAAACCCTGTCATCCAGGAAGTCGGCTAGGCATAATGTGTAGTACTGTACTCACCCAAGTACTTTGTAGAAGTCTCTACTGTCATCAGACCACATGTGGTCTGTGATTGGGTTGTGGGCTGCCTTTCCCATTAGATCCCAAGCTCAGTGAGGACAGGGATGATCTCTAATCCTTTTTACTGCCCTTGTAGAATGCGTGATGTATAATAGATACTCGGTATTGTGCACTGAGGTCAGTTAACATTGTTTTGTTGGGTGTTCCCATGTTGATGACTGCCGGTGGTTAGGAAAGCCATGTGCTAACATTGCAATATTTGTGCCCCCTAAATACACACGTACAAACCTCATCCCAGTTTGGGAGCTACTTCGAGGTGGAGCTTTGGGAGGTAATTGGGTAATTAGGGTGGAGCTTTCACGAATGGGGTCTGAGACCCTCTAAAATCCCAAAGAGACTCTGTCCCTTAACCACGAGAGGACACAGCAATTGCGGTCCACTACTCAGGAGGGGGCTATTACCAGGCCGAATCTACTAGTGCCTTGTTTGGGAGGCGGCCTCCAGAACTGCAAGAGATGAACTTCCCTTCTGTATAAGTTGGCCAGTGTACAGTATGCTGTTACAACAGCTAGAACAAACCAAGATACCAAGATATTTATTCTCCATGAAAAGCCACGAAGAAGGTGAGTTTCATCAAGATTTTCTAATCTAGTTAGGAAAATTCCCTTGAATTTCAGCGACTAGGAAAAAGTTTTTAATTCACACTCACCCTTCCCCCAGAAAAGTGAAAAGAATTCAAGTTTTTGAGCAAATGCTTACTAACCAACCCCAGAAGGTATTTTAGAGGTGTCTAGATCTGACTTTTCTTAGAGAAGTTTAATAGTAGCAACACATGTGGTATATGTAGCATTTTCCTAAGTGTTTCCATCTTTATCTTGGCATATAGTTTTAAAAACCTAGCCAGCAGATATGAGAATATACTGAGATTTCATTTAGCAGATGAAGAAACCAAAGATTCAAGATGTTAGGCAATTTTCTCAGAATTATACAGTGTGTCAACAACTGATTGGTATCCCATCTCCTAAATCCATACTTTATGTTCTAGCAACCTAAAGTTATTGTCTTCTTTCTCAAGGGTTCTCCTTTTTCATTTTATTTTTTCACATATTAACATGCACACTCATTGGCTATACACAGAAAGTATTAGAAGTGTTGATAAACTAGAAAGAGCAAGCAGTTTAGATGGAGGAGGGTTGGTGTTGAGCTCCTATTAGATATAGGTAAACATTCAAATCAGCAGAGCATCGTAAAGTGAACACCTGGAGTTGGAAGACCAGGGTCAATACTAAGTGATCTTCTTAGGGCAATTTGCCTCCATTCTCTGTTCCTCAGTCCCTTGTTTTTGGAATGAAAATAATGACCCATAATTTACTTAATAAGGCTCTTGTGAGATGCAAGATGTGAATGCATTTTGTAAAGCATAAAGGCTACATGGTGACATTGGAAATCTTTACCGGGCGCTCACTGTACAGAAGGTGGTATAGTAATTATTCTACATAAACTCATTTTAAGCCTTACTGGAATTCTGTGAGATAGACACAATTGTTAGTCACACTTTACAGATGAAAAATTCAAGGAATTAAGAAGTTAAGTGAATTTCCAAAATCACACACTGAGAGATGGACAGAGCCTGGACAGTTCATATCTCAATCACTTCGTATTTCAGGCACCCAAACTCACACGCTGAGCGTGCACACATTGTAGGATCTTAGGATGTTAACCCAGTTAATAACTCCATTAATACTTCATCCCACTCAACTCTACAGACAAAATTCTAAGTTTACCCAGAAGCAATTAATTAAACCAAATTCTATGCCTGCCCTGCTAGTCTGTCAGACTACAGCAGCCAGAGTATACCCTCTTTCTCAAACCAACTAGTGTTTCTCATTTTGTTCGAGTAGAATCTAACACGTTCTGTGGCCTAGAAGGTTGCCTTAGTCAGCTTTCCACTGCCCTGGCAAACACATGAGACAGAGCAGTTTCTAAGGAAGAAAGGTGAATGCTGGCTCATGGTTTCAGAGGATTCAGTCCACAGTCAGCCCGACCCATGGCTTTTGGGTCTGTGGTGAGACCCCTGCCAGGACTGTGTGACAGAAGGGATGACTGGTCAGCTCCCCATATGGGAATCAGAGAAAGAGAAAGGGAGGGGCCAGGGCCTCAACATCCTCATGAAGAGTCCACCCCAGTGACATCATTTCAATCTGCTAGGCTCCACTGCCCACTGTTCCCAGCATCTCCCAACAGCATCACAAGCTGGTGACCAAACGTTTAGCATGTGAGCTGGGTGGCGGAAGGGATTGAAGATGCAAACCATAACAAAAGTCCTCACAAAATATAATCCCTTGATATTTTCCCTGTCAGTCACTTTGCCTCTGCTGCAGGTCACAATGGCCTCTTTACTCTTTCTCAAAAATGACAGACACGTTCTGGCCTCAGAGCCCTGGCCTCTATGGTTCCCTCATAGTACATTGTATGTTCTTACCCAGATAACCACAGAGCTCATTCTCTAGAAGACTTCATGCACTGCTCAGAAAATAGCCTACTAAGGTTTCCTTCTTTGGCTATACGAAGAAAAATACAAGGACTAATCTAATTATATGGTGACCATTTAAATTAAAAGTAAAAATAAGTTATTATAGCAAAAGACATATTGCCATCAATCTCTCTCAGAATCCTGCCTCTCACTTTGAACCCATTCATCCACCATTCTTGCCTCTTTATTTTTTTTATTTTTTAAAGAGAACAAAATATAATAAAAACCACTAGAAATGATACAGGATTTCACTAAACAAGATGACAGTGGTTGTTATATTGAATGCTGAAGCAGCTCCAGAGTCCTCCTTTGTGTCTTTTCTTTGCTGCCTTGATGTCTTGAATTGATTCAAAATGTTTATGGCAACTTCTGTTAAATAAAGATGCCACAGTGTTTTCTAACCCACTCATTTGACAGATCTAAGACCATGCGACTTTTGTGCCCAAAGTCAACATGTTGGTGAAAGGTGAATACTTTTCATGGAAGTAGCTGTGACAGTGCAGTAAAGGCTTTCACAAAAGGCTCCGGACTGCTTCAGCAAGTAACATATTGGGATGCTTGTGCTCAAAGGGAGAGTTATCTTTAGAGGAATTAATAACACTATATCTTTTACCATAATAAGATTTTTTTTTAAAAAATTCAATATTCACCACATTTTATGAACACCCCTCGTAGGAACTTCCAGTACCGCACTAACCATTTCTTACGCCCATTACCTGACCCTTTCTCTTTCAGTGCAATCCCCATCCCTAGCATTTATCTATACTGCCTGATTCATTTCACACACATTTGTTTATTATATGTTTTCTTACTACACACACGAACACTTCCCATGCCCACACATACACGCACACACGTACAAATGCACATGCTAGAACATCATTTAAACCAAAATCTCTGATGTGTTTACTGCTATCACTTCCAAAACCCAAAGCAGAGCCTGACACAGAGAAAAAGCCTCACTATCAGCAAATGCCATGAATAAAGGATTCTGAGCCATTGCCAAGCTGAAAATCAGATAGAGAAGCAAGGGAACCTTGTGAGAGATGGCACAGACACAGCGAATAGTACAGACTCTTAGAATATATGTATATTCCTCCATTTCAATACATAAACTCACAAATGAAGCTCTATCCTGCAGAAGTACCTATCATTGCTTCCAAACAGATAACAACTAACTTTGCTGTCAGTGACCAGTAAAGGATTAAAATGCACCTTATCAAGCAAATTGTGGGCCAAGAATTAGATTTGAGTCATGTGTAAAATGTGATTCTTTTATTTCCAATCTACCTCATGGGAATTTTTATTTAATTAAAATTTATAATGCCATCATATGACCCAGTCAGTCCCTTTAGAACCTTAAAGCCAGAGAAGGTAGATCCTAACTGAGTCATCATTCCTTCACTTTCTCTTAAAACTGTCTACCTTCATTTTGTAGCACTGTGAAGACAGTGAGGTAGAGAAGCAGGTGTCTTGAGGAGGAAACGTGAGTTGAGAGCAGTGCAGGGGGATGAGTTCATGAGCAGGATTGTTTACACAGGTTTCAGAAGGACTCTGGGTGAGCAGGAGGTGGAGATGCTAAGTTTTATACTAGTCCTAGTTAAAAATTTACCAGTATCCAGTGAATTTATCCCACTGGCTTACAACAACTCATCCTATACCTTTCTACTGTAAATTTGTATTTTAGCATAATAGTAGCTGACTGTGGTTTCAATAGCTATGCTCTGGAGATACAGGAAGCAATCATTGCGTTTACCCACTTAGTGTGACAAATGGCAACGTGTGCACATGTAAGCAAAAGTGTCAAACTGGGGCTTTTAGCCACATGATGCTCCACCTAACAGGTTTTATGTATGTTTACCTAAGCATCACAGGGGTAATATACACCCACACCACACTTCTATTTTCTAAACATGCATTTTACTCTAATGGAGTGTGGGTATGATTCACACTAGCTATACTCGGGGAAGGCAAAGTACATTCACCAACTTGGCAGACAAATGGCAAGGCGTGTACAGGAGATCCAAAGCAGTAACAGGTGCTTACCCATGCAATGGTCATTGTTAAATTTCTGTGCAGATAGGATCTGGGTTTTTAAATAGTTTTCTTTTTATTTTTCTGGTAGAAGTCGACTAATTCCATGCAATGGCACAAGAAAAATGAGATTTGCAAGTATTAAAGGAGGCTGAAAGTGAATCATTAGCTCATTCATGCATGCATGATGAAGGTAACTGTGATGTTGGCCATGTGAACCAAAGTTCCTGTGACTCAAATGGAGCAAGAATTGACTGCTGCAGACACAGGGAATGCAGACCTCCTTGATTCAGATGACAAAGAAAACAGCAATGTGAGTACATGTTTGACTCATACAAATGGTACAGAATGGTCACACAAATACATGAAATGATCTAATGTGAGACTTAGGTCCAAAAATATAGTGAGGATCTTGGCAGGTGTGAAACCTATTGGGCAGAATTCAAGCAATGCCATTTAGTGTTGGAAATTGTAACAGATGAAACGCTACAAGATGTGGTGTGGAACAGAGAATGCTGTGCAAGGTCTGGAAGGAGCCAACTGCACACAGGTCTGGGAGCAACCCAGGGCTCTCCCCTCCTCGAGGCACCACAGCAACTGAGACAGTGGAGTAGAGATGACAATCATGGTAAAGAAAAGGGAACATTCAGAATGTTTTCAGCTTCATACCAGTCCCAGCCTCCACATCCAGAGGCCAAGATTAGCCCCATTCTAGAAACAAATCCTACTGCAAACTTGGTTGGGTTACACAGCACATTTCTAGGATCTGACTTGGACACCACAAAACCGTGGACACCAGAGGAATTTTATTATTTTTCTTTTTCTTTTATTTGAAGTTTTCCTTTATCCGTCTGGTTGAGGTTTTATTTTTGGTTTTTGCCTTTTTCAAAATTTAGGTTTCTTACATTTCTTTTTGTTTTCTGTTCATCTTTTTTGCTCTTTCCTCAACTATCTCTCTTGATTTTATGGCATTTTCATGTGTGTGAACATTGCCTCTTTCTTGTTCCCTTCAGTATTCTTTTGATTTTTCTTTTATTCTTTCTCTCCTATGTTTGTCTCCAGTTTCCCAAAACTTGAGTGATCATCTTTGCCCTCCAGTCTTGCTTTTATTATATCCCTCCTCATTCATCTCTGTTTTGTCCCCTACCCCTCTTAAATCAGCCCCAATAGGGTAAGATGTTGTGAAATACACAAATGTTAAAATACAGGTAAATCTGTGCACCCACAGCCATACTCAAAAATGTACTTATTGACAACTCCCTAGCTCAACTGAAAGTATTCATAGGTCTGCTGTACTTAGCAGGGCTTTCCACTGGTGATCATAGGAATGTAACAGACTTAAGGAAAAGCGATGGGTGTAGGCTTGAGGTTTGTAGAATAATAATTACTGAGAAGATTTGGCTGCATTAAAATTGCCCAAGGTTTGATGAAAACCACCTGCCAAGAAAGAAAAAGAACTAAAACCTGATTACTATCCCACTCATGGTTTGAGAGATTTGTGGATAATTGTCAAGCAATTTACACACCAATGAAACACATGACTATTGATGAACATATTGCATCATTTCATGATTACTGTAGCGTTAGGCAGTATATTCCCCAAAAAACTTTAAAAGTATGGCATGAAAATTTATGCCATTATACATGCAAAGACTTAGGCTTTTAACTTAGATATTTATCATAGAACTTAGCTATCAGGTTCTTCTATGCATAGTAATAAACTGAATGATGTGAACAGACTTGTTGCTCCCATCTCCCAAACTAATCAGAATGTGAAACTTGACAATTGGCTTACAGTTTCCAATTGATGTTTATTTGCTAACAGAGCACATGTTGACCAGTACAGGAACAAAGCAGAACTTCGAAGTGAAATGTTGCAATTGCAAAACAGAGAATTTTGTAGTGCAATCATTGGATTTCACAAAGATGTAGCATTGACCTCATATATGGCAAAGAAAAACAAACTGGTACTGCTGATGACAACATTTTATTATAATGGAAATACTGATAGAGAAACCTCAACAAAATGTAAGCTGGAGATCAAAACTTTCTACAATAAGACCAAAGGTGGAGTAGATGCTGTTTATGGTTATGCAACCACTATGTTGTCACTTGAATCACAAAGCATTAGACAATGGTTATGTTTTACTTGATTTTAAACATGTGTTGCATAAATACTTTGATTGTTTACAAAGAAAATAAGAAGGAAAAAATACCATGGAGAAATTATTTTAGAGGTTTGGGACTGGAACACCTAAGAGATCATTCATAGCAAAGGAAAGGCAAAATGTTTCTGCCTGGGGAACTACTCAAAAAAAAAATTGTGGAGCATGCTGATGAGCTGACAGATGAACAGGTAGGTGCAGCATCATGAAGATCTGCTATGACAATAGAAAAAAAAGATGTCACCTATGCCCTATAAGAAAGGACAGGAAAACAAAACATACATGCTATCCGTGTAAGTGAAACTTGTGTATGGAATGTGAAATGTTCATGTATGAACACTGTCTTGGGTGTGACAATGGAAACAAAGATTATTTTTGGTCTAGAATTCTATTAGTATTTTCACTGTGGTTCACATAGGTTTATATTTCTGAGTTATCTTTTAGGTTTAATAAGCAAGTGAACAGCTGATGTGAAAATGTTGATGTCTAGTCTAAGCACTTATTACATATTTAATATTTTATATTATTGGTATCTTATTTTGCTGCTAGGTACACATTGTACAATATAGTAGGAAACTCCTGAAAAAGCAAGAGAAGTGACAAGAGTGGCCTGCCACATAGGAAAGGAAAGCAGTGTAAGTGAGACGTGTGCATGGAGTACGCAGTTGTCATGTGTGAAGACTGCCTTGAGTGTGAGCGTTGAACCAAAGATTTTTTTTGTTGTGAAGTTCTATTGGTGTTTTCATGGTAGTGCATATAGAGATTTATTTCTGATGTTATCTTTTAGATTTTGTAAGGAAGTACATGGCTGATGTGAAAATGCTGGTATTTACTCTGAACATGCCATACATATGAAGATTTTTAAAGTTTGTTTTATTGATACTTCTGTGTCTGTTAACTACACATTGCATAATATAATAATAACCTTCTAACAAAACAGCAAGACCAGTGAGGTGTCCAGTAAGTCCTACAAAAAGGCTGGGAAAGCGAAATATATGTGGCGTCAGTGCATGGGATCCATGTGTATGGAACGTGCTGTTGTCATGTGTGCAGACTGCCCTAGGTGAGCAAGTTAAGATTTTTTTGTAGTGTGCTATTGTTATTTTCATTGTAGTCCCTATAGCAATGTATTCCCATTATAACTTTTAGACTTTGTACACCAACAAAGAGTCGATGTTGAAAATTTTTATGCTTTTTGTAAACACTCAATAAATATTAAAAATTAGATACTTTTAAATTTTTTCTGTTAATATAATAAATATTATATTGTTTAATATAATAAAACTCATAAAATTAAAATTAATGTCATAAGTAGAAATATTCTAAAGAATAAATGTGGGTATTATATACCCATAATAATGCACCTTCATGACAAAATCGATGTTATGCCAAGCAGGCTATCACTGTTTCATGGAAGAACTTTTCACAAACCAGGGAGCTGGAAAATAGTCTTCTACTGTTCCCTAGATAGGTCAGGCACCTCAATTTCTTACCATTCTATGAAGCACTAGGAGATGGGAGGAAACATGAACTTCATAATTAGACAAAACTGATTTAAAATTTGGGGTGTAGTATGTATTAGCTTTCTGATTTTCAGTGTGGGCCCCACCTTCCTGTGCCCACCTATCTAACACTGCCTTTGCAAGACCTGGTCCTTAGGACTCTCTAAGAATGCAATTAAATAATTTAGCAAAGCACCCAGATTGTCTAGGAATGTGGCAACCTATTTCTTTCTTTATCATTTTCCTCTCTTTAAAGAAAGCTAATTTTTGATAAAGACAGCTATTATAAAAATATCATTTTAGCATTGTTTTTTCAAGTGAATATTTCTCTAGAAATAGGGTTTTGGGGATCCAGGAATTCTAATGAAAAGGACTAAGGATCAAATCCTATTGTAAGGGACTATTGAAAACCCTCCATTCACTTTCTATGCATCGAGTAAAGCATGTAGGAACCGGTGCATGGTGCATGTCCTTACAGGGCCCATCCCCCAAATTTGGTAAGAAAAGAAGAACTGTTCAAATCTTTAGCTTGTAGGAGGAGATATAAGATAAAATGCAAAAAAACTTTGGTATAAAGAGAAAGGGAAAACACGATTTGCCCCCAGGGAACGTCAGCTCTCCTCTGTCTGACTTCCTTTTCACTCACACACACACAAAAAAATACTGAGAAATTTCAAAGTCACTGGGTTAAAAGAAAACTTTAAAACAGCCAGGGTGCCTACAAAGCAATCCCTATTCTGCCCTGAGTTATGTAGAGAGCAGCTTGGATCTTCACATATCTAATGCGGTGTCAGAGCCCAGCCAGGCCCAGGATAATCATGCATCTTGGATGGAGGCTAAGTGTGGCTTCAGCCTGTAACCATTTGAGGGGCAGGAACTGGAATCTCAAATTTAACCCCATGTCCTGATCATGTCTCAGGGGAGGAGAAGCCCCTAAATGAGCTTCTTTGATTCCAAAGTTTAATATTTGCAACACTCAGGAATAAAATCTGTACCAAGAGCTGACAAAAAACAGAAACTACCATCAAAGGTGCAAAACTAAAATATATGCAGTTGTACTAAGAAAAAAAAAAAAAAAACAATAGCGACAACCTGAAACTGTAGGAAATAAATACTTAAAATAGCCCCTCTGGAAGCTAAGTATTGATAACATGTTTTAGCTTTTGGCTGAATTTCATTCATTTAAAGTATATCCAAAGACACTTAAATGATTTTAACCTCTATTTTTAAAGAAATTCCTTTTTTAAAAAATCTTTACATTGACTATTTCTTTCCCTACATTGCTAACTATCAAAATGTAGGGGCTTGATCTGTGCAAACTCACTCACTGCACAAGCACCCAAAGGCTTAATGACATTGTAGAGCATCCTACGAAGGAATCTAGCAGGACAAATGCTAATGCGTCCTGAAAGCTTTCTGAAAGCTTAGTGTACCTCCACATATCAAGTGCACTATGCAATTTCTGTCTTCATAAAGGACAAAGTTAAGATTAGAGGTTACTAAGAAATGAACACTAATTATACTGTTTTCTATTGTATAATATCTCACAGCTTATTAAATTATTTTCTCACACAGCATATTTTGTCATATCTACATAACAATAACCCTGTAAAGAAAAACTCCCATTGTTTAACACATAAGAAAATTGGGTCTCAGAGAACTGGAGGTTCTTTGCCTGGGAATATATCTAAGAAAGAGTCAAGCTAGAATGCGATGTGCATTGCTCTGCCCCTTTGCTATGCTCTGCACCAGAATGGTCTCAGGTATGTCAGGTTTTTAAGGAACTTGTGTCCCAGACCCATGAGTCTATTATCTGTGTGACCCCGCTGCCTGTGCACTATGAAGGAAGCATACTTCTCAGATGTAGGATTTTGTGATTGAAGAACAAAAACAAAAAGCATTCACTGAAAGGGAATTTGATGAGATTATTTTCAAATCATTTCAAATTATTGTTTTTAAAACATCTTGAAACATGGGTGGTTGTTAGTTTCCCTGGACTTTTATATTTTAAATAACTATTTAGACAATATTTTAAGGTAGACATGTCATAGATTTCTACACAGGAAGTGTTTTCTGTTTTCTGAAAGTTATTACTATGTCAAAAATAAAAGATTTATAAATATTTTCAATAAGACTTACTATGCTAAAAAGAAGCCTCATTTTTCTCCTTTCATTCCAAATAAGCAAAATATGAGAAATTCTGTTGTTCAGTTTGTCTCATTTGGAAAAGACACATCTAATTATAAAAATTAGTCTAATGCTTTGAAAGTGAAAGTTATGTACCTGAAGATATCTTTTTCAGAATATATACATTTATTTAATATTTAGCAGAAGCCTATATATGTACAGAAAAATAAAATTAGATATCATCTAGCTGGAAAACCATGTTCCCTGAAGGATACAAAAAATTTGGTGTCAAGGTCCAGGCTTGCTGTCCCGTTTTTCTCCTCAACAAGACTTAGCTGGAGATTCAGATGAAATTCTGAGCTGTGGCAATCAGTCCCTTCTGTCTCATTGGCAGGGGCTGCGGAGACTGATAGCTGGTGCCTGCCACTTGTACTTAAGAACCGACCACACAAGGTGTTTTGTACAGATGTTAGCCTCCCCCTCCCAGCCTCTCTCTTCTAGGACTGAACGATTGATTGACTGTGGCAAGTCACAGTCATGAGGAAAACTCATAAGAAATAAGAAAGAAACAGAAAACATCCAGAAAACTCTATCAAGAACTGTTTCAAAATGCAGTACATTAAAAAATCAGAACACAAAGGATGGAGAAAGGGTGCTGGGGAGTGCTCCTCAGTTTGCTCATGAATGCTGTGTGGTCTGTCTCAAAAATTGCTGAGCTGTCTAGGTCTCTTTCACTATTTAAGCGCCTAATGTGAGTCTAACACTATGCCAGGTTCTGAACACACAAAAACAGACATGGCTCACTGATTGCGTTCATGAAGTTGCAGTTCCTATTGCAACAGTGTGAGGTAAGTGTTGTGATAAGAGATTTGGCAGAGGCAGAGCTCTTAATCCAGCATCAAGGGAGAGGGAAGATTTATAACCAGGTTACTACTCTGCTAAATGAAGACCATGTCTCCAGCACTTCTCAAGCTTTAGACCTGACCCCGAGTAAATTCCCAGGAAGTTGGTGACAACTGAACTGACTCTTATAGAAAGGAAAGGAGTCTTGTCAGTGATAAGATGAGGAAATGGCTTTCGAGGTATGCTCCAGAGAAGAGGTTGCAGGTGTGTGATTTCTGGGAATTGCAAGCCAAGTTTTAGACACGGCTGAAATGCAAGGTATCTGTAGAAAATCATGAACTGTGAAGCTAGAAAAATATGTGGGACTATATCTTAAAGATTGTGTAAACCATCATGAAAAATATAAACATTTTATAGAAAAATGTCAGAGTTCTCACTTTCAGATGTAGAATAAACCAGTAATTACATTTCAGTGCTGACATGGGTTGCCACTATGAGAGTACAGAGGAGAGATCACATAATCATAGTGTTCAAGAGGCCTCAGCACAAATGTGATCCTTAAAATTTGAATAATAAAAGTGACAAAAGAGAAATCACATTTTAGGGAAAGCAAAATGCTTCTCTAAAGACATGGAGGCAGAAAGCAACCCAGGGTCTAAATAGACCAATATGCCTGGAGCTGTGGGAGACGCAGCCGAAGGAAGTGGCCACACTGATGGTTTCCACATGCTAAACTCTGTGTGGAACTTTCCTTGGAAAGAAATGGGAAAACACGGAAGGACTTGTGACAGAACTATCTGTCCACATTTCTGTTTGAAAGAGCTGCACATGGTATGGCTCAGAAAACCAATACAAATGCTCCTCAAAGGAGCAGTGAGCACCATCTTATTGCATTTGGGAAACTTGGGGAAGTTTTTAATGATAATATGAGAAGGACACAGTATGAGCTTTCAGTGAGCAGAACTGAGGGATCCTGGAGATCTTGAAGTACTCACACTATTGGAATACTAAAGATTGTTCTTTGATCCACACCACTTCCTAATGTTCCTTTGGACATACAAACAGTGAAAAATTGCTCAGTTGTCTGCATTAAACTCTAATATGCTTTATTATATTAAGACAAAGTGCTTTTCATTGTTTTAATATGCTGTAAATGGTGCATAAATGCAGGTATCATGTGGATTAATGTAAATTTTTTATTTTGTTTTCTCTGAGACTTTGTCAAGAGTTTTTCACTGTTTTAGAGGGACAAATTGCTCCAGAGAAGCACTGCTTATCACCAAGGGCACATTTATATCTTTTAGCTAGTGTAGCTATTTGGCCACAGCTTCCA
Organism: Dinomys branickii; assembly: GCA_004027595.1. Classification (NCBI taxonomy): domain Eukaryota; kingdom Metazoa; phylum Chordata; class Mammalia; order Rodentia; family Dinomyidae; genus Dinomys; species Dinomys branickii. The sequence goes on along the minus strand of PVLD010016560.1, from coordinate 18,275 downwards.
CGGTTTGGCTTAGACCTCTTTTCTTTCCCAGCTGCCTTCCTAAGGACCCAGCCCCACTTTCAGCCACACGACAAGCTAAGGGCACCTTACCTGCCCTCTGACAGGAGTAGTCTTCCATAGGAAGAATTTAGAAATCACAGAAGACAACAGAGCAGCTTTATTTGAGAACAAAAAATTGATTTGAACAGTGGCTCTCAAACTTGATCATGCAACCAGACTAGAAGTACAAAGAGAGAGTTTCCAATTCTACCACCTAATAATCTGGACCACTGGTCTAGGTTGAAGCCAAGGACTCTGAATCTTTACCACTTTTGCGAGGACTTTTGTAGATTCTTAAGAGCTGGACACATTTGGAGGACCACATCCTTATCTAAAGGTTCCCTGAAGCTTAATGATCTGTGACTCTCTGCAAGTGATGGCCCTGAGGGGTGAGAGCTTCCCTACATTCCCTCATGAGGACCACCACAACTCTAGGCAACACCATCCTGACCTTGGCACCAGTGTCACTGAAGATGAGTCTCTTGCTCATGGTGGTCACTCCCCAAATGTCCTAAGCACCTACACCTTCATTGCTATGTACACAAAACACATTCATAGATATCACTAAGTGAGCAAATAGTCAGAAAAGACTCAAGATGTGCAATGTATATCATAACAGGTGTGTAAGAAGTGAAGTTTTGCCAAACTGCACTGAAATTTACTCCATGACAAGAGCAGTCCATTTTCTCCATGGCTGTCAAAGATTTCATGGATCCTGAGAAATCGAGCCATTTTTAGAAATCCCATGAAATTTACCTTTTCACTCGAATCCACATGAAATCAAAATTTTTCCCTACGAGTCCCCATAAAATTGGCACATTTCCTCAGGAGACGCCATGAAATTATAAAGAATATTGCAGATTCTTTGCTCCTAGACCTTGTTGCACATCTTAAAGAGACAGGTTAGAGATTGTGAGGTTATTCCTGTTTTCTGATGATTCCTGAAATCGATTTGAAAAACAAAAAGGCAGCAAAAATTTCTAAATCTAAATTAAATGAAATTTGAACTTGTTTTGCTTAACCTAAAAATAGAAGAGATCATCCCTTCCAGTGGAAACAGGTTATAATTCAGGAAACTGATAGCAATATAAACTTTCCCCAGTTTTCCCTTAAATAAAATTGTAGTTATTACCCATTGTCTAATTGATCTTAAAAATAAACAGAATGTGTGCAAACTTCAATATAAAAATGTTTGGAAAGTTAGAACATTAGGAATAAAGGAAAACAACTAAGTCTTTACCCATTAGCAAACTTATAATAATCAAGTGGAAATAAAATTCCCTTCAAAGTGAAAAGTCACATTGACATAAACGTGTAGATCCACAATGATATTTTTAAAAGTTCTACTTCATAGGTTGTTGTGAGTATCAAGTGAGAGAGTGAATATGTAAACACAGACTGTAAAGTGCTTTGGAAATATAGAAAACTGAGGTGGTGCCATTTTCAGATATAATGAGCAAACTTATTATTTAAATGAAATATATGAATACTCTTGCTCAAAGCAGGCTTTGTGTTCCAATTAATGCAAAATGAATCCCCATCGTTTTCTTTCCCCAAAGAAAAATTACATATGAAAAAAATATAAAAAGGGCATCATGGAAAAAGAAAACACAATTGTAATAGATAGATGGCTTTAAATTATGACTGTTTATTCAGTGTCAAAATGACAGGGCCATATATTTTATATTCCTGTGGTAACTGTAAAATCTCACTTTCCTGCTTTTACCTATATCTTTGCTCCCCCAGGATGAAGAGGAACAAGCTCTTCAGATTAGCAAGGCCACAGTTAAAATGTCATCTCCAAAATGTGGGCCAGGATCCACTCCAAGGGAAATTCTGGCTGCAGAGGATCCCTCCAGAATGGTAATTGACGTACAGAAATTGTAACCTCCCTTCCCTTTGCCTTCCCATTTTCATTCGGAATCATGGAGATATTTACCCTTTCCTTAGATTCATCATCCAGAAAGATGCCAGGGTTGACCACCACAAAAATCAGTGTAATAACAAGAGGGACTCCAAGATGCCAGCTAAACACTTTGGCAGTATATATAACCACCTACAAGACAGACATAGCTATAGAATGGAAAGAATGAATTAGCTTGCTCTGATATTTGGAATTCTGGCTGTGGTGCAGATGAGAGAGATTGTGCTGTCCTGGTGAAAACATCTGTGTGGAAAGAAAAGTGCTTCTCCTGGCCCATCACTGAGATTGCTTGGATTCCCTTCAGGTTAATCAGTCTGTAGCTGAATTAACTTGCTTTTTGATGTAATGACCTTTCAGGCTCCCCAGTAACACATGGCAGAGAGAATATAGGGTTGAAAACCCAAAGGACTTTGCCGTTAAATATCCTGTAACCCAGTGCACCTCAGTTAACCTCTGTGAGGTTCATTTTCCTTATCTGTAAAATGGGGACAATAACCACTTTCCTGACAACTTTTCAGAGTTTTGACAATGCTCGTCTTGCATATTCAGTAGAAAAGTGCTGGCTAATGTCCAGGCTGTCCTTGGAAGGAGACTGACCTTGGTGAGACACACTAGATCCAAAAAGGGCTGGTCCTTTTGGGGTGTAAACAGCAGCTGGGCTCACCTCCACATGCTGGTACCAGGTCAAAGAAGGCTAGTCAGGGAGCAAAGACACCCAGGCAGCCAGAGGCGGCATGGTGGGGACTCCTCTAGGTGAAAGTAAGGAGCAGGGAGGTAAAGGAGAGCCAGAGCAGAACCTCAGGTGAGGAAACTGTCATGGAGATGCTCCATGAGGGTCCAAAAACACATTCCAAAGTAGTAGTCCAGTCATCCTGACACCTTGCCACAGGACGGTGTCTAGGGCCAGCTGCCGATTTCTAGGGGATGAAGATGACCAAAGATAGTCTACAGAAGTACCATGCAAAGAAACAGAATGAAGGACCCCTGCATCTGACCCCTCCTGCCTGCTTCAACTCAAGCACACACGGTGAGGACAGAGGGAATGAGGAGCAGAGGGCCCCGGCATTATCCCCACACAGATGATTGGTGAAACTTGGGCTGGAGAGAAGCAAGGATTACAGTGCCTATAAAGGTTAAGCTTGAATTTGACTGGCCTGATTCTTTTAAAATACACCTGAAATTGAGCAGGTACCTGTGGTCCTCATCTGACATGTTAATGGATGGAAAACCATGTTTTATGGTGGTCCCTTGAGAAACAGTTAAACTTCTTTGTATCACTGTGGTCTTTGGACCATGGAACCGTGTGTAAGCATGCTATAAGCAATGACTAGATATAGACAAGAAGGTCGTGGGAGTACACGGGGGTGGGGAAACTAACCTAGTACTGCACTGTCAAAGATGTCTCGAGAGTGTTTACAGTTATGAGTAGGCTATTACCTAAGTCAATCTTGCTAAACTGCTATTTTCCTTTTATAATGATACCTCAGTGATACCTGCTGGGATCATTGAGTCATGTTTATTTTGGTCTTGACTATGGATCCCCAAACTTATAAATAATATAGTACTAGTTTTACATAATGTACAGTCTTATCCATTAATTTCTCCTTATAAGTAAGTTTCCCTTTGGGCAATGGTGATTTCATTCTATCCACCAGACAACTGATGGTAAAGTATTCAGAGGATGAAGGGTTCTGCTCCCCAGCTGTAGAGAGAAAGATCAGCTCTGGTGGAGATGCAGGCTTTGAACGCCATCCCATTTGGGTTACTCATATTTCTGAGCAAGAGAGAGAGGAAAGGGGAATGATAACACAAAACCCAAGTTCTAGGGTCCTGGCGGGGGGAATGCAGCTGTCCTAAGGCAGGGACTCGGCATCTTGAAGACCCCAGAAGGGAAGCACCACGGAGCACAGAGGCTGATGCCACCCCTGACCTCTCCCCTGTCGAATGCAGAGGTCCAGGAACAGAAACTAAACAGCTCTTTTTTTTTATTTCTTGTGCCTGATTTTCATCTTCTGCCCCTTTTGTGAACATCCTGTGCCCATGAGAAATGAAATACAAGACCTCAGAAATGAGGGTGACTTCAGAGAATAAATTCTCAAACCAAAAGCACCAGTTTCTTTTCAGGAAGATTTTAGCCAGCGCTGGTCTGACAAGGCTTCCACGTTCATATCATTAAGAGATTTCAGAACTGGAAAACGTGAATGGGTCTTCCTCAGATGGATCTCAGGCCTATGCAATATTCACAGTGAATCATGAGATTTTTTTGTTCAACTCACCAAGTAGTATTTCTTTGCAACTTAAAGTTGATAATTTTCTTCTTGCTGCACAGTCTGACCCAAATTGTACACTGAATGTTTAAAAGTGACTTTATGCTATAATTATTTAGGCTGAAAAAGATTTTTAAAATGGGAATGATAAAATCATCAAATTTCACAAACTAAATTTTTTCTACTAACAAAATGTGGTTATATTTTTTAGCATCTCCTATAAGTTTCTCCTTGCAATTCATTAAATTGGTGTAATTTAGCACTTGGTTGTATGGACCACTGGTAAAGATTTTTCTCCACAACAAATAATTAAAATTTAAAATAATTTCAGTTATAGCACCATGTGATAAAATCATTAGTATGCAGTAAAGATAATTTAAATGCACGTGCTAGTCAGCAACAGAGCTGGAATGCAACTCTGATAGGTATAATATGAAACTTCAGAAAGATTACACTGAGGGAAAGAAACTACACACAAAAGACTGCACCTGGAATGATCACATTTATGTGAAATTTCTAGAAAAGGTAAAACTACAGAGGCAGAGAAGAGATCAATACTTGCCTGGGGCAGAAGACCAGAGTGAGGGTTGGCAGGAATGGATATGAGGAAACTTGGTGAAGTGGTGAAAATGTTCTAAAACTAGACTGTACTTTTGATTGTACATCTCTAAATTTAATAAAACTCCATCAAAATGCATACTGAAAATCAGTGAATTCTGTGATAAATTACGTATAAAGCTTTCAAAATTCTAAATGAATACAGTTATTATGTCTCACAAACATAAGGTAATAAAAAAATTTTTTAATGTAGCATGGCTCTATTTGCCTTCTGCTAATACTTCATGTTTTTCCCCGGTTTTTATTCATGGTCAGAGCTTTTCACTCTGTGATCTTCTCCTGCCGAAAACTTCCCCAAATATAGCGTCTCTTTATATCTCCCTCCTTCTGTCTGCCTGGCTTGTTCATTCAGTGTCATTCAGCTATTCAACAAAATTATATCGAGCATCCACCAAGCATCAAGCCCCGTACCAGGTGATGAAAACGCGAGACGGGCAACTCATCTCCCAGTGGGTCTCTCTCCTGCCACAGTCACACTCACCCCCCCCCCCCCCCCCGCTCCAACCACTCTACTGAGGCCAGTGCTTTTGTAAGTTGCTTCAGTGCTTCCCAGAATATATCTTTTAGATTTTATGGATTCTATTTTTAAGACATCTGACCAGCTCACATTAAGGAATCAGTTAAAATATTTACTCATTGGTTGCTTCCAAAACATGCTCCAGGCAACTTCAGTAGTTTGGGATGAGTGACTTTTGTTTTATTCAGTAATAGCAGCTTGACTGTCCCCATTGTTGATGATTAAGGCAGTGTTGAATTGGTATAATTGTTGCTTCCATTCTGAAATATGGCCTTCTGAGTTTGCTTTGGAGATGTTCCTATCTCCAAAATCAGGCTTTGGTTTGGGATCCCTTTTCCATACTAATTTGATGGACTTCATGATTTCCAGGAACTGTAATGATTACATTTCCTAGATTTTTGCATTCACTGTTCCCACAAAAAATTTTCATCTTATAATCTTTGTGCACCAGACATCAACCTAAATGCCAGCGGGCAAGATGAACAAGGCTTAGATTTTGGCTTCAAAGTACTTATAGAGAGAAAAAATAAAAATGACAAGACAATCCACAGCAAAACAGTAAAAATATCTACAGAGGTTGGGAGTTATATATCCAGAATTAGACACATGTAGATTTTGTTTGTTTTTGTCTTTTCTTTTGGACAGTGATATTGAGCTTGTTTTCAAAAGCAAAAGAAAGGTATGCAATATGTATGAATAGAAAAGTGGTCACATGTAGAAGCTAAGGGAACAGCACACAGAGTCATGTTCAGTGCGCTACATATAACACAGACAGGGAGTTGTCACGTGCATGCAGTTAAGGAAATGTTTTGGTTTGCATCTAGATGTCCCCCCAAAGACTCATGCAGTCATGGGGCAGGCTTCTAGGGTTCTTTTTTTTAAGAGAAAGGAAAACAAAATCACAGCAGCACAGATAAAAATAAAACAACACAAAAGCAATAAAAGTGATGCAGAATTTCAAAACAAGGTGACAGGAAATTAATAATGGTTGTTAAATTACATATTGTTATCTTCAGCGAAGTTGCTCAGATGACCAGATGTAAGAATGCAAGATTTATCAAACAGTTAAAGAGAATAAAAAGTAATAAAAACAACATTAGAACAATACAAAGCTTCACTAGACAAGATGGTAGGAATTCAACAATGGTTGTTATACTGCACATTGCTGTCTTCAAATTAGTTATTCAGATTACCAGATGTAATCATGCAAGATTGGTCAAAGCAAGATTTAAGCATTAATCTTTCCTATCAATAAACCTGTAGGTATCAGCAGTTCAATTATCCCAGCTATCCTTGTATATAGACGCATATTATTCTTTATTTCATTCTCTCTCTCTCTCTTTCTTTATTTCTTTCTATCCTTCTTTCTTTCTTGCCTCCTATCCCTCATCCTAGTTGTCCCTTCATGGTCTAATGCTGAGATTATGGGTGTGGGTGCTGCCCCTGTCCTGGGGCTGTGGGGGCAGAGCCTGCACACAATATAAGAGAGGGAAAGAGGCTTGCTCTTAGCTACTCCTCCTCTTTTGCTCTTGCTGTTTTTGTTGTTTTCCACTGCCATGACTGTTGCCTCTGCCATGTGCCACCCTGCCTGGGAGCTAGGTGATATGGACTGAATCCATATCTGTGAACTAAATAAACCTTTTCTTCCTCACTTTGGGGTGTCAGGTATTTTGTCAGAGAAAAGTAACCAAGATAGAAAGTGACTAGACAAAACTGAACTCACTTCCTCAAAAGCTGAACAGCAAAAGAATGTATATACTACTAAAGGAATTGTGCTTTGTGTAATAGAAAGTGGTTATCCACTAAAGAGTTGTAAGTAGAAAAGGAACATGAAAAGTTTTGATACCATCATAGGCGACGGGTAAGGATGAGATTTACATTTTTTTAGTAACTAAGGAACCAAAGCAGTCTGGGAGAACTTATCTATCAACCTGGATTTTAGAACTGATAGTGGCTTAGTGGTTAAGGATATCTCTTGCCTTGGGAAAATAGGCATTCCACAGAAATTTATTAGACAATGCCCAGAAACATGGTTAAACAATTTGATATGCTGTCCTTTAGAGTCCAAAGTAGCAATCCAAGTCTATTTCTTCCATTCATTGTTTTTTTTTTTTCATTTCTAAATCTCATTTGTGATAAACAAAAACAAGGCTGGCTTTTCTCTCTTTCTATGACTTTATTTGCGGGAGAAGTCAAGTGGCAACCAATTCTGCTATCACTACAGACACAAGGGTTATAGCAATGCTGCAGGTGAAAATAATGATCTGCTCAAAGTGTAATCAATTTCTTCAAAATGCTGGATCATTTTTGATACAAAAATAGGCATTAATAAAATTTCAAGGTTCTGGAAATTTAAAAACCTTTTAAAATTTCATTCATGCAGAGTCTGTGAATTCTACTTCCTTCCCATCAATCCCAGACTTCTGAAGAATGAGGATGAAGTCTTTGAACAAATGAACGTGCACTCCAAGAATTGCTAATCACATTTCCTTCTCTGGAAATGTTCCTCATTACATAGTCCTATGTTAGTACTTCCTTTTTCCTTATTGTCCATTGGTAAAATTGGATATTATGCTGGTTTGAGAAATAATACAACACCCCAAAAGAATCCTCTTGGACTCACTTATAATGAACCTTTGCTATAATTCAAAAGATTTTTTCTGAAGCTTCCATCTCTTTTCCCTCTGGAGTGGGCAGTTTGGCTTCTGATAGAGCATACACACTGCAAAATGTCCTTGCGTATAGTGATGTTCTCATTTCACACGTGCACAGCCTTTGACTGTCTTCAAACCTGGCTAGAAGTGGTAGAATGATTCTCATTCAGGGTCATAGATCAAAGTAGAAGTCTTACATAAATCAGTCTCATACAAGAAAACCAAGGAAAACAAAGGAAGAAATTGAGATTTGGTGTCTTCTGTGAAAATTGTTGGTTTGGCTTGAATGGAAATGTGTTAGATTCAAGTTCTAGAATGGTGTTTTGCTCCCACTAGCTTTAAAGTGCCTCAAGGTGTGGACCCAGGAAAGGCTGTCACTAGAAGAAAGATGATCACTGCTCTGAGCAAACGGCCCTGACAGGTTATGCCCAAAACATGTCTAAATGTAAGAAGAAAAAGTTTGATCCTCCAAAGAACTCAGATTTAAAATGAGAGTAGGATGAATACAACCAGTTTCCTAAACATACATGAGAAATATAATACCGAAGTTGTGTTTTCTAATACTAATAACTGATCATTAATAAGCAAAAAGTAAAGGAAGTGAGAGAAAAGAGAATATAAATACTTGGAAAGTTGTTCTCCATTAGCAATTACACCACAAGGTAGAGTTTTCTTAGTAGAGCAAGCTCTTACAGGCCCTAGGGTAGCAGGGAGCAGGAGCAGGAAGCTGATAGGTGAAGTGTATGTTTCTGATCTGAGATGGGAATGGAAAAGACAAGAATACAGGTGATTTAAACATCTGGCAGGTGTACTGAAGCCTTAAGAGGAGGGCCCCTTTCACAGCACTAAGTGGACTGAAGATCCAGGGAATGAAGGTTCAGGGTCTCCTCTAACAAGGACCCAAGAAGAATAAGAAGGTGACCCGCACAAGCCAGCCTCTGTGTGTCACAGAAATAGTAGCACCAGTGAACAGGGTGGTAAATAGATTCAATGCAATGTGAAGAAAGACAATAGATCTTCAACAGGTTTGACTGAAGCAGAAATTAAAAAGAGATTAAAAATGTCCTTGTGCATCGATATTGATGTTTCATTCAACCTTGCCTTCCAAATCTAAGAATTAAACCTTTATGTGTAATTTGCAAAGTAGAAAGTGTGTTTTTGTTTCCTAAATCGAAATTAAATATTAGTTGATAGTGGTACCAAAATACATTATTTCATATATATTCATATAGAATCATATTCTTTCATTTATCTCAAGGAACCATACTAAGAAAAGAATAACAATTTCAGTCTGAATTCTATGCTCTGTAGTGAGTCTTTTCAACTTGAGACTGGCCACTGACATTACAGGAATGGTGCATAGAAGAAATTGATCAACATGTGTTGAAAATTTATCCTATATTTTAATATCATTTGTAAAATTACTGCTATTTTTAAAAGTTCTAACGTTTACACACAGGAACTTTAAAAGACAATCCATAATATAATGACCAATGAGGAGAGAGCCTGACGTAGTGAGAGAAAATGCCATTCTGATAAAAGTTTATCATGTCAATTACCAGGTTGGACCTCAGCCCTGAATGTGCATTCAGAGCCACACAGTGTGGTTCAGAATGTCCCAGCACCCTCTGGTAACCAGGTCTCCTCAGAGGGCTTTCCCTCCCCTCCCTCTAGTCTGCATTAGTCTACAACTGTATCAGAGGGTCTACATTTGACCTAGAAGCTTTTGGAGTGCATATGATTAGTAAATTAACCACTATTCAAAGGGCCTTAAGTGGTGTATATAAAAGCCATCTGTGAAAGCTGTCAGCCTGATTACTTTTGGCTGGAAGAATCACCTCTAAAACTCCACAGGCTACTTCCCAGAAAGCTTTCTTCCTGCTTTGACTGCACTCCTGTGGATGACTTCTTTTATACACGGTAGCTTTGTACAGGTCCATCCTGCTCTCCTGCAGTCCCAGGCTGCAGTGGCTGGAGACACTGCATGGGCAGGGCAGGGGCTGCCATATGGGGAACACTTGGAACAGTGAACACATGGACCCTAAGCGAAACTCCTCTTCCTCCCCCCACTTTGAAGACTGCGTAGAGGAGCAGGGTTTCTTGTGGCTCGCCAGAGGTATCCCTAATGACTTAGTAAACACACATTTGTCTGTTTCCTTTTGAAGCCATGGCCACTTCAATTATGTATGATATTGCATTTGCTTTTAATTTGTTCCATCCTAGTTCTCTTTTCTCTTCATTCTTGTTGCCTTGAATTGTACCCTGCAAAAGCATTGGTATTTAAATTTTGTATCAGATCCTGTGTTCTAACATGAAGAGAAGAGACCCAATCAATTTCAATACTTTGAATCCCATCTATCGGCCCATGAAAATCCCAAATCAGAAGTCTTCAATCCCTGTAGGTCAATCTGGAGCAAGGATATCTCTACTGTTCTGTGGAAACAGGCAGTATAAAAGTTTTTAGTGGGGGAACATACAGATGTAACAGATGTTATGCTGAGTTTAACTTTTGGAAGAAACAAGACTTTGAAATGGCTCAACTTAGAAAACAGTCCTTGCTTATTAATCCCATAAGTTCATGTAAAGTAGAAAAAAATCATTATAGTGTGCACTCAGAAATCTTTTGCTGCTTAAAAGATTTACCCAGAGGTCTCCTTTATAGTCTTCCACACAAGGTTATCCAGCCCACTTGGATACACTCCTGCCGTCCTTTACTAAAAATAGAGCACTTTGTATGTTGACTCCTCACTTCAAGTACAGGGCCTTCTCTTGTGACATTACTCCTTGTGCCCCTCCTCCCTACTGTAGAGCCAGTGCGCCCACCCCACCTCTGTAGCTTCCTATTCAGCCTTCTCTTTCAGCACCTGTCTTGGAGACAGCTCTTAACTATGTGTTTCTTCTAATGATATTGAAACTTCTCCAAATTTTCAGATTGTATTGCTTTTATTTTAACACCCACAGTGTATTTTACGTCTTCTGAGACATGATAAGGACTCAACAGAAAGGAAGGAAGAGGTGCAGAAGGAAGTAGAGAAGAGAGAGACGTAGACGAGAATGTACATTACCAGATCTCTCTCCTTTTTTCCTCCCCCAATGTGGGTTTGAGGCAGAGAATCCAAAATTAAAGTAATGCTTTGTATTTCTGAAAATCCTAGGAAACAAGCCTTGTATTTCCATGCTTTCTACCACAAAATATGTTAAATAGATCCTCTGGAAATGTCTTTTTTTCTGATTGAAACATGGTTTCAATTGTACAATAGAAATCAGTAAAGAAAGGGTTTCCTTTCCAGAAACTGGTTTTGGGGGAGATTGTCCTGAAATCCTTTAAATCCATAATCAATATTGTATTTACTGAAGCCTGAGGTGGGTGAGGGATACAGGGAGACAGAATGAAGCACCCTGTGGCTAGTAACAAGGCCACTACTTTGAGAGAAGGGCCAGGAGTACGTGAGTACTGGGTTTGCTTGCAAATGTGATTGAGCACTAACAGACAAACCCCTTCTGCTCTTGCACAGATGTGTGGATTCCCTTCCTACCTGCTGGAAAGAGATCTGTCAGACCTGTGCTTCAAAACTCCTCAAGAGATACCAGCATTTCCAGCATGAGCCTGTGGTGCCCTGACACAGTGCAGAGACTGCAGAGGCAACTGCTATTTTTGATTGTGTTAACCTGTGCGTAATTATGTAATTACCTACTAAAATTTAGTCAGAGTGTTGCACATCTAAATCATTAACTTTAACAATCGACAAGCTGCTTTGATTAGTATTTTCATAGAGTAGGATAACATACTTTTGTCAGCTTTCATATGATTAGTTATGATTGGGAATTTGTTTATGCAAAATGTTTTCATTGCCAGTTTAGAGAAAAAGGGGGAGCAGGAGTATAGGAAATCATGTGCCTGCCCTCCACAACCTTCCTGTGCTTCGACTGAGGAAGCACATGCAAGGCACACCCTGGCACACCCCACATGGCACAGAGTTTTAGTGTCAGATTAGAAGAATGTCTACAGAATTCAACTTGGGAGAACTGAGCCCTCCTTTCACAAATTAGGCTAACAAGGACATCTGTGCAGGAAGGATCAACTTAGAATGTCACAGGCTGTCTTGGCCAGCCAGCCCTCCTAACAGCATTCATCAGTATGGCTGACCTTCTAAGGCAATGACATGTCAACATATTTGTTATTATTTTCTAGCAGAAACGCAGCCACTGCAGCAATTTTGGAGAGAACCCTCCCACACTATCAGATGTTCTATCAGACCTAGGCGCTGTCGGCTGGACACACACGCTCTTATTAGGCTACCAACTCTGAAGGCAGCTCGCTACTGAAATAGAAAATCCTTTCATTTCTTGGCTGTGAAGGGGATGTCTGATGCCAAATTCCAACTCTCTTCAGAAGAGGCAAAGTCCTCAGGACATGAAGCATTTCTTGTCTCCTCAGGAAAATTGGCTGGGCTCATTTGCTGAAAGTAAGCAATTACAAAAAGTAGATTACAGAAATTTTAAAGTAAAATTAAAAGAAAAAAATACTCTGCTGCCTGCTATGCATCTCTCCCCTTCCCACAGGAGGAATGAGCTTGGGGGGAGGTGGAAATACACAAAAGCCCTGAGAAAGGTGATGCATTCCGGGTCGGCACAGGAAAGAACCGATGCTATTTGCCACCGGGGAGGTGAGATGGCCTATTCTTCTAAGAGAATTTTCAGACCGAAATGGAACCTTATCTCTCATTATTCTTTTCCTTCTCTCTGCATTTTTATGTACTCTAGAGAAAATGCCTAGAAAGGAAGTTTCGTGAGAGGACAGTCATTTACTATCTTCCTCTCTAAAAGAGAAATAATGTTCTAAGTGCAACTGGTTTTCCAAGAAGAGGAAAGCATGCTATACCACATGAGGACTATTTTCTTTATGCGATTAGAAGTGTCTAACTCCATAATCATGAAATATTGATCTCCTGAATCAGACATCCCTGTCTCAGTGTCACACAAGCACGAACAGCTGCTTCAGCCATCACAATAAGACTTGTCCCACAATCAGACACATTATGTTCTTTGGAATCTTAAGCTTAACTACACTGTTTTTTAAACTTCATGATTAAACACATGCAGCAACATCAGTCCCTTGCTGCAGCTTAAATCTTGTCTTCCTATGTCCCTGAATATAATTTAAATGTAAAACTGTCTTACAATTTCAAATCACCATCCAGTCTTACAGTTTTTCTACTTTGCATTAATTTTATCTTTATTTTTATCTGTCTAGATAATGATCCACTAATACTTTTGATCAATTTCAGAAATATTCAAGGTGGAGAAATCCCACTGTATTTTTCTTTTTTGGTGACATTAAAAAGTATCTACTCCATGATGGAAAAAGAGAATGTTATCTCCTTTGCATTCCAAATGAGCACTCATTTTTTATTATTAATTATTTAATGCCTTCTTTTATAACCTACACAGTTATGATTGCTTGCAACAAACTTGGGAGCAAAAATTTGCATTTCTTCTATCAGAGGACAGCTGCTCTATAATGCCAAATACTATTTTAAGGAGGAGTTGGAAGCTACCTGGAGATTGTAGGCAAGATGCAATAAAGGCTCTTCCTCTTGGACATGTAGCTTAGTCACATAAATGTTAAATACCACCATTGTGCATCCTGGAGAACTAAACCACTTGACTTTCATTACACTTTTACTACAACACATTTGAGTCTAAGCATTTAGTTGAAACTCAGATAGGAGATGATGTTCGGAGTTGAGGTCAAAGAAGAGATGCAGTGGGGTCTGGAATGAACGGGAAGAGATGAGGAAGGCAGTGAGGCTTAGCCGGAAAAGGAAGAGTGAGGTAAACTCCAGTGTGCTACAACCTAGTGAGTAGCTTTGCTCCATACTGAGTAGCAATGAGTTGTATGTTTCAACATGGAAGTCTGAAGCATCAAAATAATATCAAAAGCAAAGGGAAACAAAACCAGTGTCCAACTGAAGGTTTCTCGGTTGTGAAGGCCTCCTGTGCACAGTAAGAGGTTTAGCAACACCTAGGCCACTACCTATCATATCCTGGTAGTTCTTCATACAATTCCTGACAACCAAAATATTTTCCATAAGCTGCCAAATGGCCCTTGGATGATAAATCCCCTCAGTTGCTCTAAAAGTCTTCTCAAAATATCTTGCTTTCCTTTTGAACCTACAAACACTCCTCTTACCACCTGCCACATGATTTTCGAGACAAAGGCTTGGGCCCTGGAGTTTAAATACTCCCTGCCTGTGACCCATTCTTAACGTGTAAGGAACTTTAGCCATGTGGTCAGTTGGGAGGTTGGTGACACAGCCCTGCCCTAGATTTGCAAAAACCCAAGGGCAGCTCTGCTCTCTACAGTAGAATCTGGCAGGGAGTCGGGTCACAGCCCAGTGGCCCGCCTCATGCCTATGGAGATGCTCCTAGCAAATTCCTGGTGTCCTTTGCTTTCAGGACCATTTCTTTTCACACACAACAAACTATTGAAAAAAGTCTTCAGAATGACTGAGGCTGGACCTGGAAGAGGGAGGTCAGCCTTTGGAGACATTCTTTTAACACATTCCAGCTATCTCACAGAACAATGGAGTACTCTTGTCTCTGGTTAAAAATATTATTCCTATTTTAGCACATTCAATGGTGTATGATAAATGTCTCCTTCCCCTTCATATTACTACAATGCTTTAAAAGTTGTCTTTTGTTTAAGGAATCCAAACTTGATTGTATAAGGACAGCAGGTAACTATCTAATAAAATTTTTATTTACAGTTTATAGGCTGTGGATTTTTTCTCTGGTTTGAAAGGTATATTACTCTATGGCATATAGACACAATACTTTCATATTTTGAATAATTTCACATTTCTAAGGACACCCTGGCCTTTTTCTTTCTGATCTCATAAGCTTTTCTAAATTTCTTAGGAAATGAAAGATTCTAAAAATCATAAAAGTTCCTGTTATTTCCTAAACAGCATGCAAAGCTGTTGCATAATCTCAGAAAAAGATAGACAGGACAGACCTTACAAATATATTTAAATCTCTGAAATGTAGACAAGAATATGTAAATTGAAAGTAAATTTATTTTAGTGAACTGGCAAGAAGGGAAAAAATACAGGGCCATATGTTACCATCAATTTTGCTCTGCATATTTGGGAAGGGGGAAGCGTCTTCAGCCAGGCGTTTTCAGGCCATAAACTGTCTCCCATAGGTAACCACAAGCTGGGAAGAGTAGTAGGAAAGAGTGGAAAGTTAGAAACAAGGACAGTGCTTTTACTCGTGGCTGACCAGAGTGGAGCACTTGGTACAGGAGGAATACAGAGGAGGGTGAGATGCATCTAGTGCAGTGCAATGGTACCAGTAAGTTAGGACACAAGCCTGAAGCGGAAACTCTTTGTTTCACCTCTCTTCCTCCCTTTGGTGCCCTGTGTCACAGAAGAGTGATTCTGAAAATAACCAAGGAAAGATGTGCGCACTAACCTGCCTGCCCGCCACCCCAGGAACCAAAGACATTTTTTCTTTCACGTGTTCCTTCAGTTAAAATATGACTGTGTACTGGATGTCAGTTTGAGCATTAGTCACTATGCAATGAATTATATGGATTTTAATATAAATACAGGGCAAGGTTTTATCTGTTCTGACTAAAATCTGTTATGCTATCGAACAGCTTGAGGTGATCAATAAGCGCTCGATACTTTTTAAATGAAAGAATTGCAAGCAGCACCAGCAATTTCGTGTGCTTTAAATTAATGATTATTCTTCTATGTGCGTATTCGTATGTGTGTGTATATATTTAAAAGATCTCTCAATAATGAGATGATCTTCTGTGTACTCCTTTAGTATTTATAAGACATCTTTCCATGGTTTATAATAAATGAATTGAGAAGACAACATTTCAACTATTTTGGAAGACACAATTCTACTTTTCCACTGTAAAGACCATGGGCAAACAACTACTTGAATCTGTAAATGTCTGTTTCTTAATCTGTGAACTGATGGTAATGCACCTGTCTTTGTGTTCCTGGAGGGTACGGTGGACCAATGTATGCAGCACTGCTCGGCAGGATGTGAAGTGCTGGATAAACGTGACAGGCAAGAATAAGGTGACTCTCAGAGAACGACCACAGTGAGGGCGCAGGTTAGTCACATTCTAGCAGCTATGTGACTGCTGGAGTCCAGTACTTGGAAGTCTCAAGGGACCACATGCAGGCAGTTAAGGGGCAGGGATCCATGTTTAAAGGTAGTGTTGATTTGCAGTGAGACTTGCCAGAATTAGAGATTCATGTGCTTCACTGTCAGCACCTCCATAAGGGAACCCCCAAGTTCTGTGTAGTTTCTAATATGAATAAATTAATGATTCTATGACAGAGGAAGATTAATGAGGCAGCAGGAGCTAAATCCAGATTTGAGAGACCTGATTTAGTGAAGGTTTTAGAGAAAAAGAAGTGAGCACAGTGAGTCACTTCTTGTGCCCAGTGTCCAGTCCATTGGTTCAGCCTCCACTGCAGTCAGCACTGCAGGAGCAGCCTCTCCATGATGCAGTCTCACCCCACCAGGTTGATTCCTCTGTGAACCAAAGGACAATCAAAGCCCACAGAGGACCAACTTTAATCCTCGGGAGAGAACGGGATCAAATGGGAGAACATTCCTATCTCTCTTTGGAGGACAGGTGGAAGACAATTCTACAGGGCTTCTCAGAGGGACCTGGTGGATCCACTCCAGCTTCCCAAAGTGGTAACCAACCCAACAGTGCATTTCTTCTTGGTTTTTCTTCTTCCTTGTTTCATTCTTCCTAACTGACCACTCTGGATTCTTGGACTCACTTTGCAAAATAAGCCATGGGAACACAAGCCCTTACCTTAAGGAATATATTGCTGGTGGATCATGAATTAAGAAACAAGTGGCCCTGGAAAATGGACCATCAGGATATTTTTGATTCTGGATCATTAACCAAGCACTGGAAAAGAAGATCCCATGATCATGGGAGCTGTTGAGAAGCTAATAATCCCCCAGTTTGTGATAGCATCACAGTTAAATTTGGATGAAAATAAGTCATAAAATTTCCAGGAAAGCAGTTAGAGAGGCCTTATGCCTGTATCAGTAGGGCAGGCTGTGATGAAAATTAGGCTCTGGGTTTAATTGCAAGGGTGGAGATATAGAGAGGTATAAGGCATGCATTAAATATCTTTTATGTGTCAATGTCAAAAACTTGATAGAAAAATCAATGGAATTCTAAGAACTGAGAGGGAAGTATTGTATACCACAATTCTAAACTATCAGCCTGCTTAGGGGGAAAACTCCACTGACAACAACACATCCTTGTTTCAAGGTTTAAATTTTTGCCAAGAAATGTCACAAGTACCATCGCAGAGGACTGAGAAGGAATTGGACTCTTAGAAAAAAGAGATAACAGTAGGAATTTCCTTGGTATGTGAGGCCATAGAATCTACCACCCATAATCCTGCCCCCTCAGTAAAATCTAAAGGTCAAGACATCTGGAGCAAGCCAGGACAGCCCAAGCCCTAAGCTCATCCTCTACAGTAAAAGATGTCCTCGTATCTGGTGTCCTTGCTACTAAAATAGAGGCCCAGCATGTAGTTAGCCTCTGTACAGCTCCCAGGTGGTGTACACTGTCCTTGGAAATACCACTCAAAGCCCCTGGTGTGGAAAAATGATAAGTAACCAGTATCCAGTAGGGTTCAGAGCAAGAAAGAAGTTGAAGTCACCCCCTACTCCCACGCAAGTTGCCAAGATCTGTGGGCCAAAGGACACACCACCTGTCTGTACTAGATGTGTAGGGGTTGGTTGTAATACCCACTGTGGGTGATTGACAAGTTCCAAGAGGACAGTTATGATGCAGACAACTTTTCTCATTTGAAAACTGGTTCTCAGCTTACCATTAATGCTGAGTTGAAAAATAACACTGTACCTACTGGCACAGGGGAGTTTGCTGTGGAAGATGCCTATTCAGAATTGAATGTTTTTTTTTTTTTTTAAAGACAAAAGAATGGAGACATATGAACCAGAAAAGCCATAAACAATACAGAAAATACAAAGTTAAACAGAATATAGTAGGGAATTAGAACTGGATGTTGTATTACATAGTTATCTTCACATTAGTTAACACAAAAACATTAAAGGAAATACCAAATTATAGATAAGATAGTAGGGAATTTGCACTGGATGCTGTATAATATAAAGTTATCTTCATTTCTGCCAGTACAAAAACGACTGAGGAAATACAGAATTATAGAGAACAT
>PVLD010016559.1:0-44590 GCA_004027595.1 Dinomys branickii | reverse complement strand
AGCTGACATCACAGTTCATGTCTGAGACATAGGAGAACTAGGTACACTTCACCATCTGCTGGAAGAACCCAGCCTAAGCAGCCATTACAGTGGACACTGAGGAACAGGCCTGACCACCAGGAAAACTAGGGCCACTAGCGACCTTTACTGAACTGCCAGAGAAGAGAGACACTGAGTATTGTGCCTCAAGCATCAAACATGACAAGGTGAAGGGCTAAAACACAATTGCAGAACGGCACCCCACTCAGAACAAGCCCAGGGGACATCAACATAGGAGAAATTCTTAACACACACCTGAAATTGCTGAAATGATTGCAGTGGAAGTAAAGAAACAACTCCATCAGGCCATAATCTCTCAGGCAAAAAAATGAAATGACAATAATGACGAAAGAATTGTTCCACACATCTAGAGAAGAAACTGATAAAGAAAATAGATGAACCTAGGCCATGGATGGAAACATTACATGAGCAATATAGGAATGAATTAGAATACATGAAACAGAGATTGCCAGGAAATCAAAACTTCTTTTGAAAAGCTTGGAAAACTGTCTGAATGTATTCAAAGAAAGAATTTCAGATCCTGAGGACAGCATGGCGGCTAGTGATCATGAAAGGAAGGATCTCTTATAGTCAACAAGGATCCAGGAAAAATCAATTCAACAGCTGCAAGATGAGGCAAAGAGAAATAATGGCAGGCTAATAGGAGTTAGTGAAACAACAGGAGGCGACACAAATGACATAAAAAAAAATTTGCAGAAATGGTAGCAGAAAATTTCCCAAGCATGGAAACAGAACATGAGATACAGGAAATGAGACATACAGAACTCCTACTAGTCATAACCATAATAAAACTACACCCATACATATAATAATCAAAATTCCAGGTCTCTAACCAAAGAACAGAATACTAAAAGCTGCTGGAGGAAAGAAGCATATCACCTATAAAGGAAAGCCCATCAGAATCACAGCAGACTTCTCAACATAAACTATCCAAGGGAGAAGAGCTTGGAGCAAAGTATTACAGGTCAGTCCTAAGACAAAAAAGACAAAACAGCTTCCAACCAAGATTGATGTATCCTGCCAAACTATCCTTCAAGTTTAATGGACAAATAAAATATTTCCATGACAAAGAGCAACTGAAGAAATTCATGAGGGCAAAAATGTCATTATAAAAACCACTAAGAGACATTCTACTCAGAGAAGAAAATTAACACAATTCAAGCACAACAATAGAAAGGAACCTTCAAAAAGAGGAACAAGTAAACAAGTAGAAACAGTAAGAAAACAACACCCAGGAAATAACATGACAATGATAAACCAACACATATTGGTTATAACCTTAACTGAAATGGCCTCAATTCACCAGTCAAAACAAGCAGACTGGCAGAGTGGATTACGAAACAAAATCCAATGATATGTGGTATACAGGAAACACATTTTACTCAACAGAAAATCCACAGACTGAAAGTCAAAGGATGGACAACAATCCTCCATTCAACGGGAGCACAGAAAATAGCAGGAGTAGCTATTGTGTTTGCAGACAATGTAAACTTCAAACTGAGAAAAAAGGAAAGAGAAAAGAAGGTCACTACATACTTGTTAGGGGAAAAATGCAAGAGAATGAGATAAAAATCCTAAACAAGTATACATCAAGTATTGGAGCACCAAACTACATAAAACGAATCTTAACAGACATGAAAACCCATATAATTAATAATACTATTGTAATGGGGGACCTCAAGACCCCTTTGACGCAAAGAGATAGGTCATCTGGACATAAAGCAGCAAAAAAATAAGAGATATCAACCAACCAAAGCTGAGAACAAATGCACTCAGTAGAGTGTTCCACCCCACAACATCAGAATACACATTTTTGTAAGCTGCGCATGGGACTTTCTCTGAAATAGACCACATTCTAGCCCATAGAGCATACCTACCTAAATGCAAAAGAGCTGAAATTATCCCACACACATAATCTGATCACAGTGCAATGAAATTACAAATTAATGAAAAAAGGAATTTCAAAAAATTCATACAAACTTGGAAATTAGACACCAATCTCCTGAACAACCAATGGGTCACAGAAGAAATTCAAATATGCCTACAAGCAAATGAAAATGGACATACAACTTACTGAAATCTGTGGAATGCAAGGAAAGCAGTCCTCAGAGGGAAATTTATAGTGGTGAACACACACACAAGGAAAACAGAAAGAGAACAAATAAATAGCCTAATGCTGCACCTCAAACTTTCAGAAAAAGAAGAACAAGTCAAGCTCAAATTGAGACCAAAGAAGTGAGGACATTACAAAGAACAGGGCAGAAATCAATGCAATTGAAATGAAGAAGACCCTACAAAAAATACATGAATCCAAGAATTGTTTGAAAGAATAAAATTGATAAACCACTAGCCAACCTTATTAAAAAAAAGAAAGTAAAGGCCTCAGATTCATGCAATAAAGAATGAAAAGGATGAAATTGCTACAGATTCTACAGAAAATCAGAAGATAATTAATTCCTAATTTGAAAATCTTTGCTCCCATAGGATAAAAAATTCAGAGGAAATGGACAGAATCCTAGATATATACAAATTACCAAAGCTGAAGCAAGAAAACCTAAAACTCCTGAACAACCCAATCTCAATTAATGAGATTGAAAATGTGATTAAAAATTGAGTGACAAAGAAAAGCCAAGGCCTTGATGGATTCACAGCTGAATTTCATAAGAAGTTCGGAGAAGATTAAATGCCAAACACTGCTCAATCTCTTCAATGAAATTGAAAAGGAAGCAATTCTCCCTAACTCATTTATGAAGGCAAGTATTATACTGATACCAAAACCAGAGAAAGACCCATCCAAGAAAGAGAACTACAGACCAATCTTCCTAGTGAATATTGATGCCAAGATACTCAATAAAATACTAGCAAATGGAATGCAGCAAATCATCAAGAAAATCATACACCATGACCAAGTCTGATTCACTCCAAGAATGCAGGAGTGGTTCAATATTCACAAATCAAGTGATGTTATACACCATATCAATACAGCCAAAGACAAAAACCATATGATCATCTCAATAGATGCAGAAAAAGGTTTTGGCGAAGTCCAACATGCACTCATGATAAAAATTCTACAGAAAATAGGAATAGATGGCTTTCCCTCACCCTAATTAAAGTCATCTATGACAAACCAACAGCCAACATTATACTACATGGACAAAAACTGAAAGCTTTTACTTTAAAATCAGGAACAAGACAAGGATGTCTGCTGGGACCACCCCTGTTCAACATAGTTCTGGAAAAATTAGGCAGAGCAATTTGACAAGAGAGAGAAATAAAAGGAATAAGGATAGGAAAGGAAGAAGTAAAACTGTCACTACTGACAGATGACATGATACTTCACATGGAAGACCCCCAAAACACCACAACAAGACTCCTTGAATTAATAAACAAATTCAGCTTTGTAGGTGCAGACAAAGTCAACACCTAAAGATCAATAGCACTCCTATACTCAAACAACAAACATACTGAGAGAGAAATTAAGGAAACCATAGCTTTCACATTAGCACCCATGAAACTTAAATATTTAGGAATCAGTCTAACAAAAGAAGTAAAAGATCTATTCAATGAAAACTACAGAACTCTGAAAAAAGAGATTGAAGGTGATTTTAATAAGAGCAAAAACATTCCTTGCACATGGACAGGAAGAACCAATCTTGTGAAAATGGTCATACTGCTAAAATTGTTGTACAGATTCAACTCAACTCCCATTAAACTACCATTAGCCTCACAGATCTAAAGAAAACATTCCTCAAATTCATCTAGAACCAGAAGAGACCCAGAATAGTAAGAGCAACCCTGGGCAACAAGGACAAGTCAGGTGGAATTACAATTCTTGACTTGAAATTATACTACAAAGCTACTGTAAAAATGTCAACATGGTACTGGCTAAAAAATAGTCCAGATGATCAATGGAACAGACTGGAAGACAGATACAACCACAAACACACTCAGCAACCTAATCTTTGATAAAGAGGCCAAACAAAGTCACTGGCAGAACAATAGCTTCTTTAATAAATGGTGCTGGAAAAATTGGTTTGCCCCCTGCCAAAGACTGAAAATAGATCCAAATCTATCACCATGCACCAAACTCAAGTCAAAATGGATCACAGATCTCAATATTAATACAGAAGCACTAAATCTATAGCAAGAGAAAGTAGGTAAAAACCTTGAAGACATAGGCCTAGGCAGAGATTTCATGAACAAAAAGCAAACTGCCTGTGAAATACTTCAAAGAATCAACAACTAGGATCTCATCCTACTGAAGTCTATGCACAGCTAAGGAAATCACCAGCAGAGTAAAAAGAAAACCCATAAATGGGGAAAAGTTCTAGATTAATATCACTTGGACAAAGGTCTTCTGTCTAGAACATTATTATAAAGAGTGAAAAAACATCAGCCCCTTCAAATTCAAAGACCCAGTCCGTAAATGGTCAGCTAAGATCAAGACACACTTCTTGCATGAAGAAATACAAATGGCCAATAAATACATGAAAAAATGTTCAACATCATTAGTCATTTGAGAAATGCAAATTGAAACGACACTGAGATTTCATCTCACCCCTTTAAGAATGGCTAGCACTAAGAAATCAGCCAATAACAATTGCTGGTGAGGCTGTGGAGAAATAGGAACTCTTCTCCACTGTCGGTAGGAATGCAGACTGGTGAAACCACTGTGGGAATCAGTTTGGAGATTCCTCAACAGATTAGGTCTAGAGGTCCTGTTCAACCCACCTATTCCCCTTCTGGGTATTTACTCAGAAGGTGTGAAAACACCGTATCACAGCAATACATGTGCACCCATGTTCACAGCGGCACAATTTGTAATTGCTAAACTGTGGAAGCGACCCAAATGTCAATCCACTGAGGACTGGATTTAAAAATGTGATAATTTTATATAGTGGAATTTTACTCAGCTATAAAGAAAGATAAACCTGAGCCTTTTATGGGTAAATGGTCACAACCATACTCATAATTGAAATAAATCAGACCTGCATATGTAACCAGCTTATTGTACCACTAGTGTGAGAACCTGAAAGAGTGAATAAAAACTAGGAGGTATGATAGACATTGTGAAATGAAAGGAAAATTCTCAAATTAATGGGCACCTGGGGTGTGGGAAAGGAGAAGGGAAACAAGGGATCATCATGTATGTATGTATATACAGGATAGCTAACAGTGGTACTATTGTCTTCTATTGCTTTACTGAAAGGAACAGTTAATGACTACCGGTTTGATCATTAGTGCATGTCTCTGTTTGTTTTCCTGAGAAACCACTTTGAAGATATCAATACGTAAGACAACAAACATTGTTAATTTCCTACCACTTTGTAAGTCTGTATTGTTTGTGTTATTCTTATGCTATTTTGTAAATGGATGTCTGTTAACATGTTTTCTTCTTTTATTTCTAAAATAAATTTAAAAATAAATAAATAGAGGAAATATTGCCTAAGCACTATTTTATCTGAAACTTTTACAGTTTGTTGCAAGATTGGTGAAGGAGCTTGAGATTTTGGTGAAGGTCACAGCTCCCCCCATGATGGCTTTCATTATCCCTTATAATGCCAAAGTATTTATTACAAAATTAAGAAACTGTTTTATATGACTGACTAAGTAAAAGACTGTCCGAATTTGCTTCCATGTTGGAATTCTGGACAGAAGGAAAAATCAAACATTTATGTAGCCTTGGAAATAGACAAGTTTTTAAAAGCAGTTTATCATTCAGAAGTGCTTGCAGATTAGGAGTTTGGACTTTTAAGGAGCTTAGATCTTCCATCATGAAGAGCCTACAAATGGCACAGCTCAGAAAACGAACTCACTTACTCAATGTAGCACAGTTAACCTCGGGATGGATTGTGTAAAGACTGTTTGCTGTTTTAAAGTACTCGTTATATTGGATGGGCATCTGACAGTGTATCCATGATGCCAGCACAGTGCTTGCTACTTGAAACTGTTTGTGGAATGTGCTAGTAATGTATGCACAGAGGGCTCTGATTATCCTTCTGTTGGATAAGTAGGGTGAGGAGAGCAGATATTCATCTAAAAGTGCATTTGATTCATCTCCAAGCGACAGTAGACTGTTTAGGTACAATTTTAGAGTCACCACAGACTATGCTACTCCACATATGTGAAGGGATTCTGCAATTTTACACCTGCCCAGTAGAATTCTCACTTTGATGCCTTCACACTAGTTCATTAATCTGCATAACTAAAAAACATTTCCCAACATGGTTAAACATGACTAAAAGTGTCTAGCTACTCTGAAAAACATCTCCTTTTGTCCTGAACTCAACCATCACATCTTTTTCTATTCTTTTGTAGATTTAGCTTTGGAATCACATCCTACTCACCATCCCAAGGCCCATGCAATTTTCCACAGCAAATATCAAGCATATGGAAAGACTATTTTCCCAATGAAAGATAAGGATTAAAACTATCGCTAGTTTATGGGATATAGTCTACAAATATTTACAAGACTTACATATTGGTTTCAATTTTTCAACTTTCCACATATTCATTTTACTTTGAATATGCGAGTGTGCATTTTTTTTTAACGTCACTATAACTGAGAGCTTGTGTACTTTCTTTTAACACATTTTGCTATGCCTTTATCATTGCAACAGACCACAGGATTAAGGATGGGGTCATGGGTTGCGACTTATTTTTCTATATTATTTTGTTCCTTTTCTTTTCTGTTTTTTCTTGTTTTGTTAAAAAAACAATATATGACTAAATTTTCTAGTTTATTACAACCATAAGAATTTAAGGAATGAACACTCAATAATACTTGGAGGAAAGTAGCACACAGAAAAAAATGGGAATTCTTACCTGCATTTTCCTTTGGGTACAATTTTCCTTTCTTGAGCTCATCGCTGCTGGTTAGTATGACTCTGTTTCCCCATTCCAAGAGCCATGGGCGTCGCACATGTAGAGTACAGTATGCAAACAAGCGGGCCCATACTCCTCTCTTCAGGGGAAAGGAGTAAGCAGGCAGCGTGTCTAGCACTAGAGGAGGCAGAATGGAAAATACTGTGGCTCATGGCATTCATGGGGCATTAACACTATGGCCTTTGTCAGGCCAAAATAAACCTGTGTGCTATTGATACGTGCAGTTAGATTAACACTCTCATTTCCAGCTCAATATTTAAGGTGCTTTATTTTACAACTGTGTAAAGACCTACTAATACTTTTAGTAACATATTTTCAGTACAATATCATTGTAGATTACTAATAGGGTGTTCAAGATACTTGCACCAATTCCGGTTGAGGGAGTCGGTTGTGCCTGGGGGAAACTTCTTAGAGCCATCCGCAGTGACATGCTTTAACTAAGCTGCATAGAATTTGCAATTATAACGTAGTGTTTATTTACTTGGGAAATTCTGTGTAGAGGTTGACGTATGCAATAAGTTACCTGTTTTATTAGGTAAGTTTCTCACATGTACGAGTTCATTTTATGATTTTCTTTTGTATAAGGACGGTCTGTCATCTTTTAGTTTAAAAGCAAGGTAAAACTAAAGATGCGTTTTTTACTTTATGGAATTCATCTCACACATAACTTATTTTTAAAAATAAAATAGATTTTCATTTCATTCTGTATATTCGTAATCCCTCTGATAACATCCAGTTCCATGGAATTTCTAAGGCATTTGTATCAGAAAGAAGCCCTTAGGTTTTTTCTTTTTTATTGCAGTGAGCGATCAGAGGAAGAGCGCCCCCTGCAGCCATGAAAGTAAATAGTTGGAAAGGTGAGAAATAGAGTGAACCAAAGTATTCCAGCCATGACTTCTACACGATATAATGAGGACCCTGTCTGTTACCACAGACTTATTTTTCTGCACTTTGTAAATATCTCGTATTTTCCTACAATGTTTTCAATTTACTCATGAAAGTCTTTGACTTAACAATTGCCATTTTTAAAGGCTTCAGTTCCATTATAGTCATATGAGCAGAATGTCAAAGATTGATCTGAAATCTTTGGTGTTAATTTTTCTAGTCATTTTAAAACCCAAAATGAATTATTTAATGCATCAGATCTGAGCACTACCTGTTGTTATTCTGTCCTAACACGAGAATAGTTCACTTCCTCTTTCCCTCATGCCTATATTCCCTGTTTCATACTAATGGAGCATATATTATATTTTATTCATTTATTTTTTGTCTTTTTGAGACAGGGTTTTGCTATGTAGTTACAAAGTGATCTAAAGAGGAAGAAAAGTGATGCATGAATATACTTGTTAAATGTCACATTAATTTTAAAAAGTATGATTTATATTTACTATTGTGTTTTAAAGTGGGCATTATTCATTGTTTCCAGACATCTGCAATTTATTTTCTTTTTTGCCAAATGAGGTGTCAGTTGGTTCTTTATTGGTGGACATCAGCCAGGCCCTGTAACAAGACAGGTGCTCCTTGGAAATTCATTCTAACTTTGTTTGCCACACCTTGCAAGGCCCACAGGTGTTAAAGACTACTGAGGAAAACAATGAAACATGCTCAGAGTGATCCTTCAAAATGTCTTCTAGTGTCATAGAAGTTCCATTTAACAGTCTGAGTCCCTGGGGAGGGATTTGTTTGTCTGAACAGATTTTGCATATAGCAAGTACAGTGTGTCATAACACCACATACCACAGATTACAAAATACTTTTTATCATAGTTTGTTCTTTGGAAGGTCCCAAAGTTCACGGTCACCTCTCCAGTGCAACTGCAGACGATTTTTAGTGATTATGTTTGCAGTAAGATTTGTCTTTTAAATTGTAATGGAGGGGCTGGGGATATAGCTCAGTGGAATAAGCGCTTGCCTAGCAAGCGCAGGGTCCTGAGTTCGATCCCCAGTACCGCCAAAAATAAATAAATAAATAAATAAATAAATAAATTGTAATGGATTTGTAAATAATGGTTTGTAAAAAAATGGTTGAAATCCATAATTTCTTCTAAAGTTCTGTGTTCAGCTGTGAGAGGTAGAACCAGTAGGAAACTTGCCTTCTGCGGAGAAGCTTAGTTTCTTAGGAGGGTGATACTGTGCAAGCATTTGATGTCCTGCAACAGGTGTTCAATTGAAGCCTGAGGGAACAAAAAAGGAAGCGCTTTGTAGGGAAATGTTTATGATATAGCTGCTGGAAGAGGTGCTCCAGAACATAGCAGGGTCACATCTGTAGGACACAGAGGAAGAAAAACCATTTACACGCAGAGTAAAGCATGGAAGAGGCAGGTATGTGTCCTCATGTGTGCAGAGAGCTTAGAGAATAAAACTAATAAAATCTTCAGTGGCTGAGGCTTTCCACGCGTGAAATGCAACACAAGTCCACCCCAAAATGAACTGAATGTTAAATCCCCAAAGTTGTTTTTTTGATCCATTTTAGATGTGAAGGAACCTTAAAGCAGTGACTGTGTACTTTCTGTAAGGGGATTGGCCCAAAGAGACTGATGGCCCTGGCTTGTTAGTGCCTCAGCATACCAGGCACAGAGCCCACAGGCACTGAGATATTGTTTCATCACACTAACTAACACAGTCAGTGCCAGTGCATCAAGTACATACCAAACTTTTGTTTACTGTAATAAACTATTAATATTGATCCATTATTATTGAAGGCATTATATTTTATTTTGGTTCCTGAAAATTGCACGTTTTTCTTGATAAGAGAAAACTTTAAAATCTTATTTTAATTTTTTCTACTACTTATCAAGAGAGTCATACTAAATACTTGTCAGGTTTGAACAAAAGACCCAGAACAAGGGCTGTATTTTATAAGCTCCTCCTCAAACACCCCTCAAAATAATAAAATAAATAATAATAAAATGAGTTTCTTACAAGCCATACACACGCTATTGCTCTCAAACAATTCACGCACTGTAAGAAATACCTTCATGGGTCCTCTTTCAACATTTGAACCAAGGGAAATCCCCATCTCTTAGGGATTTAACGTACCGTGACATTTTCTTATACATTCCTTTTCTTCCAGGTCACTCCAGGACAGCTTACTAGGAAGTGTAGCTCGTGCTCAACCATATCTGTAGATCACAGCACACTCAGCCAGCCTAGTTACACAAACACAATACAATGGTGAGTACAGGGAGGTCTCAGAGGCCTGAATGTCCGACCCCTATGGCCAAAACATGCCAGCCTTGCTGGGTAATTCAGCCATGTGATTATCTCTCCCTTTGCACAGCTTAAGCCTTTGGGGTCAGTGATATATATTGATTTTTAAGACCTAAATATGAATTTTCATCTTCCATTTGAATCTCAGACTGCGTAGTAGAAGGGAACACCAGTTAGTAACTAAAGACTCCCAGGGAAAGTGACCCTCTCTATATCATGCATTTATGTTTTAAGACACTGTTGAGAAAATCTTGAGACTTTTCTCCAGCAACAGAGGCCGACCTGTGCCTACATCTTAGCAGCACAGCGTTTCACGGCCTGCATCCCAGCTCTGCAACTCAGACCTTTCCCAGCAATGGAGGCCAACCTGTGCCCACATCTGAGTGGTGCGGCGTTTCACGGCCTCCGTCCCAGCTCTGTGACTCAGACTTTTCTCCAGCGACAGAGGCCAACCTGTGATGTTATATGAGCAGTGCGACCCTTCTCCTCTGTAAGGCCTACACCTGGGTTCTGCTCCACACCTTAAGAGTTAGGAAGGAGCTCTGACTGGGATGACCCATCCCTGTTGGTGGTTGAGACCTGCAGTGTGGAATCAGCCTCAGGCTCTGGTGTCCTCGGGGTTAGGAGGAGAGCCCTGCTCCCCCGTGACCAGCTACCTGAGGAACCCGAAGCAGAAGCCACTGGCTAACCACCATAGGCTTCAAGGCTGAGGCCCACATGCTTCCCGTCCACACACTGGACACCCTGGTGCTGAAGACCAGCACTCCCCCACTATCACAGGTGTGGTCTCAGCCATGAACCTCAGCAATTTCCTGGGGTCCATGGGCCCGGTGGTCCACAGTCTGCTACCACCCTGGGTTAAGTTTGACAACCAGGTAAATTAGGGTCCCTAAAATCCTTTGTGAACTGCCTGGGTAGTCAGTAGCTCAGCACTAATCATCTGACATTCAAAATGACAAGACAGGGCTGGGGATATAGCTCAGTGGAATAAGCGCCTGCTTGGCAGGTGCAAGGTCCTGAGTTCAATCCCCGGTACCGCAAAAAAAAAAAAAAAAAAAAAAAAAGACAAGACAAAGCAGCAAAATGCAGTCTCAGAACACAACTCCACCCAGAGCAAGTACAGGACACAATGACATGGGAGAACTAGGAAACCACATACCTAAAATTTCTGAAATGATCATATCTGAAGTAAAGAAACAACTCCATTAGGCCATAGAAGAGATTAAATCTGAAATAATCTCTCAGGCAAAAAAATGAAATGAAAATAATAATGGAAGAAATGCTTTGCACATACAGAGCAGAAACAGATAGAAGACTAGAAGATCAAAGGCAACAAATGGAAATGCTGCATGAGCAATTTAGGAATGAATTAGAACACATGAAACAGACTCAAAGAGATTTTCAGGAAATGAAAACTGCCATTGAAAACTTGCAAAACCACTTAAATGAAACCTAAGATACAATTTCAGATCGTGAAGACAGCATGACAGCTAACAATTGTAAAATGAAGGATCTCTTAGAGTCATCAAGGAACCAGGAAAAAATCAATCCAACAGCTGCAAGACAAAGCAAAGAGAAATAATATGTGAGTAATATGAATCAGTGAAATAGCAGGAAGCAACACAACTGACATAAAAAGAATATTTGGAGAAATAATAGCAGAAAATTTCTCAAGCAAGGTAAAAGATACTGATGTGCAGGTAAATGAAGCATATAGAACTCCAATGAGCCAAAACCCAAATAAAACCACCCCCACATATATAATAGTCAAGATCCCAGATATGCAGCAAAAGAACACAATATTAAAAGATGCTAGAGAAAAGAAACAGATCACCTACAAAGGAAAGCCCATCAGAATAACAGCAGACTTCTCAACAGAAACCATGAAATCAAGAACTTGGAGCGAGGTATTACAGATTCTGAGACAAAACAGCGTCCAACCCTGCAAAACTATCCTTCAAATCCATGGAGAAATAAAATATTTCCACTGACAAAGACAAACTGAAGAACTTCATGAGTGCCAAACCAGCATTACAAAAAGTACTGAAAGATATTCTAGACAGAGAAAAAAGTGACCACAATCTCAAGAACAACAATAGAAAGGATCCCTTAAGCAGAACAAGAAATTAAACAGCAAAAGAAGGAAAACAGCAGCAAGTAAACATCACGAAAAGATTAAGCCAATGTATAACAGTTATAACCATTAATGCAAATGGCCTCAATTCACCAATCAAAAGAAATAGACTGGCAGAGTGGATTAAGAGACAGAATCCCACAATATGCCGTATACAGGAAACACACTTTACTCAAAAGGAAATCTATAGACTGAAAACAATCCTCCATGTAACAGGTTCCCAGAAAAAAGCAGGGGTAGCTGTTATGTTCGCAGACAATGTAAACTTCAAACTGATAACAATCAAAAGAGACAAAGAAGGCCACTATATACTAGTTAGGGGAACCTGTAAGAGGAAGAGATAACAATCCTAAACATGTATGCACCAAATACTGGAGTGCCAAACTACATAAGGCAAATGTTAACGGACATAAAAAAAAACACAAATAAACAGTAACACTATTGTAACAGGGGACCTAAACACCCCTTTGAATCAAAGACACAGGTCAACTGGACAAAAACTATGCAAAGAAATAATAGACATGAACCAAATGTGCAAACAAATGGACTTAGTAGATGTTTACAGAGTGTTCCACCCCACAACACCAGAATACACATTTTTCTCAGCTGCACATGGGACTTTCTCTAAAATAGACCACATTCTAGCTCACAGAGCATACCTACCTAAATACAAAAGGACTGAAATTATCCCATGCATATTATTTCACCACAGTGCAATGAAATTGGAAATTAATGACAAAAGGAATTCCAAAAAATCCATAAACACTTGGAAATTAGACAAAAACCTCCTGAGTAACCAATGAGTCACAGAAGAAATTAAAGACATTAAAAAATACCTACAAACAAAAGAAAATACAAACACAAGTTATATGAATCTGTGGGATGCAATGAAAGCAGTCCTCAGAGGGAAATTTATAGTGATTAACTCACACATAAAGAAAACAGAGAGAAAACAAATAAATAGCATAATGTTGCACCTCAAAGTTTTAGAAAAAGAAGAACAAGTCAAGCC
This sequence comes from Dinomys branickii, assembly GCA_004027595.1. Classification (NCBI taxonomy): domain Eukaryota; kingdom Metazoa; phylum Chordata; class Mammalia; order Rodentia; family Dinomyidae; genus Dinomys; species Dinomys branickii. Next base: position 31,290 of record PVLD010016559.1, on the reverse strand, counting down.
CAAAGCCCAAAGAAAGGAGGAGATTATAAAGCTTAGATCAGTAATTAATGCAACTGAGATGAAGAAAACTCTACAAAAAATAAGTGAATCAAAGAGTTGGTTCTTTGAAAGAATAAATAAAATTGATAAACCCCTAGCCAACCTTATCAAAAAAGAAGGGAAAGAACTCAAATTCATGCAATAAGGAATGAAAAGGATGAAATCCCTACAGATCCTACAGAAATTCAAAAGATCATTAATACCTACTTTGAGAATCTTTACTCCAATAGGATAGAAAACTCAGAAGAAATGGACAGATTCCTAGAAATGTACGAATTACCAAAGTTGAATCAGGAAGATATAAAACCATGAACAGCCCAATATCAATTAATGAGATTGAAAATGTCATTAAAAACTTACCAACAAAGAAAAGCCCAGGCCCTGATGCATTCAAAGCAGAATTTTATAAAACATTCAGTGAAGATTTAATGCCAACACTCCTCAAACTCTTCAATGATATTGAAAAGGAAGCAATTCTCCCTAACTCATTTCTGGAGGAAAGTATACTAATACCAAAACCAGCGAAGGACCCAACCAAGAAACACAACTATGGACCAATCTCCCTAATAATCATAGGTGCAAAGATATTCAATAAAATACTATCAAATAGAATGCAGCGAATCATAAGGAAAATTATACACCATGACCAGGTTGGATTTATTCAAGGAATGCAGGGATGGTTCAACATTCACAAATCAATTAATGTAATACACCATATCACTAGAGCCAAAGACAAAAACCACATGATCATCTCAACAGATGCAGAAAAAGCTTTTGATAAATTCCAACATGCATTCATGTTAAAAACTCTAGAAAAAATAGGAATAGATGGCCTCTACCTCAATCTGATCAAAGCCATCTATGACAAACCAACAGCCAACATTATACTAAACAGGCAAAAAATGAAAGCTTTCACTTTAAAGACAGGAACAAGACAAGGATGTCCACTGTCAACACTACAATTCAACATAGTTCTGGAAGCATTAGCCAGAGCAATTAGACAAGAGAAAGAAATGAAAGGAATAAGGCTAGGAAAGGGAAAAGTAAAACTATCACTATTTGCAGATGACATGATACTTTACATGAGAGACCCCAAAAACTCCACAAGAAGACTCCTTCAATTAATTGACAAATTCAGCAGAGTAGCTGGATACAAAGTCAACACCCAAAAATCAATAGCATTCCTATACACAAACAACAAACAGACTGAGAGAGAAATTAAGGAAACCATACCTTTTACAATAGCATCCAAGAAACTGAAATATTTAGGAATCAACCTAACAAAAGAGGTAAAAGATCTATTCAATGAAAACTACAGTACTCTGAAAAAAGAGATCAATGAGGATTTCAATAAATGGAAAAACATTCCCTGCTTATGGTTAGGAAGAACCTACATTTTGAAAATGGCCATACTACCAAAATTGTTGTGCAGATTCAATGCAATTCCCATTAAACTACCATCAGCATACCTCACAGATCTAGAGAAACATTCCTCAAATTCCTCTGGAACCAGAAGAGACCCAGAATAGCAAAAGCAATTCTGGGCCACAAGGACAAGGCAGGTGGAATCACAATCCCTGACCTGAAATAATTCTACAAAACTACTGTAATAAAATCAACCTAGTACTGGCTCAAAAACCTGAGGATCAGTGGAACAGACTGGAAGATACAGCCACAACCACAAACACATTCAGCCACCTAATATTTGACAAACGGGCCAAACAAGCTCACTGGAAGAAAGATAGCCTCTTTAACAAATAGTATTGGAGAAATTGGCTTGCCACTTGCTGAAGATTGAAAGTAGACCCAAGTCTATCATCATGCACCAAACTCAAGTAAAAGTGGATCACAGATCTCAATATTAAAACAGAAACACTGAACCTATTGGAAGAGAAAGTAGGTAAAAATCTTGAAGACATAGGAGTAGGCAGAGAGTTCATGAGCAAAAATCAAACTGCAAGGGGAACACTTCAAAGAATCAATAACTGAGACCTCATCTTACTGAAAAGTTTTTGTACATCTAAAGAAATCACCAGCAGAGTGAAAAGAAAACCCACAGATTGGGAAAAAAATCCTAACTGCCTGTGCCTCTGACAAAGGTCTTCTATCTAGAACATACAAAGAATTAAAAACCATGAACCTGTGTAAATTCAAAGACCCAATCCAGAAATGGGCATCTGAGATGAATACACCCTTCTCAGATAAAGAAATACAACTGGCAAATAAATGTATGAGAAAATGTTCTACATCTTTAGTCATTTGAGAAATGCAAATAAAAATTTTGAGATTTCATCTCACTCCAGTAAGATTGGCCAGCATCAAAAAATCATCCAATAAGAAATGATGGCAAGGCTGTGGAGAAATAGCAACTCTTCTGCACTGCTGGTGGGAATGCAGACTGGCGAAACCACTGTGGAGATTGCTTTGGAGATTCCTCAGCAAACTACATCTAGAGGTCCCATTCAACCCAGCTAGTCCCCTTCTTGGTATTTTCCCAGAAGATCTGAAAACATCATATCACCATGATATACATGCACCCATGTTTATAGCAGCACAATTTGTAATAGCTAAATCATGGAAGCAACCCATATGTCCATCCACAGAGGACTGGATTAAAAACCTGCAGCATTTTTACACAATGGAATATTATTCAGCTATGAAGAAAGACAAACATGAGGGTTTTACAGGCAGATGGTCACAACTGGAGACCATACTCACAAGTGAGGTAAACCAGATGTGCATGTGCAAACAGCGTATTGTATCATTAGTGTAAGAACCTGAAGGTGGAAATATAGATTGGGAGGTGTGAAGGGAGACTGCTTGAAAGTAAAAAGCAATCAGGATGAAGACAGGGAGAGGGGGAGGGAGGGGATAGCTATGTATGTATGTATATATATGCAGGATGGCTGACATGGTTGCGCTATTGTCTCATGTCTCTTTGATGTAGGGAACAGTCAGTGATTGGTTGTTTAATCAATCTTGTGTGACTATCTCCGTTGTCCTGAGCATGCACTTTGTAGTTATCAATGTGTAATACAACAACCATTGTTGATCCCACCACCTTGTCTGTAATTCAGTTTTTGTACTGTTCTTTTGCTGCTTTGTGCCTGTTTGCTAATGTTTTTGCTCATTTACTTTTAAAATAAAAAAAAGACTATTGAATCCAAAGAGAAGAGACACTTTTTATTAGATGTTTCTAGAAAACAAATCAGTTCAGGTCTGAACTGTATTTCCTCATTTAGAAATGACTCTTATGAAAAGGAATAGGATTTCCCCTGTTGATAAAACAGTACATCAACATTTGAAAGTTTTCCATCATGCATGTGCAATATCATGTCACGTCCTGGGCGAGCAGTGCTGCAGTGAGGTGAGCAGCACACAGGGGTCATAATCTGAGGACCAGAACAAACTAAAGATACAAAATTGCAATAGCATGATAGTTTATTGGAAAGGCAAAAGAGAAGATGGAGAGCTACCGTGACTAGAATCATGGCAGTGGGCTTCAGAGAAATGGGGGAGCCATGGGCTTTTGTTCCTGCCTTCTTTTTTGGGGTGCCAAGGATATTTTGCGCTACCTGCAACTCAACAGGACCTGATTATATCCCAGGGCTGTCTTTGCATTAGACCAGGCCCCCTTGTCTTTGTAATTTCTTTAGGGGCCTTTGTGTAACTGCTTTTTGTGTATTTGTTCTTGACAGAGCCTTTTCTCCAAGGTGGGCAGCTGGGTGTTTGGTAGGTGCCTTATTCATGGCTACCTTGTAGTTAGCAAAGGGATTTTTGAGTGTCTCTTGGAGTAATACAGTGCCCCTGGAATGGATAATAAAGTGCCCCTAGAGTGAACATACATGTATATATGTGTGTGTATTAGTGCACAGGTGTGAACACTGACTGATAAAAGCTCTCTGCAGAGTTAGTTCGCCCCCCTTCCCCCTGGGAAGCCAGAACTGTGGAGTGAGGCCCTGTCTGCTTCCCTTGAATTGAGTAGGAAGCGCAAGTGGATGGCTTATCGTGGCTTTGTGCTCTGACTTTCTCTTACTCTGCTTGTCAGCTCTTTCACTATTTTTATGGTGCAAGTTCCAAAGCTGTTCCATGCCTATTTTTTTCTTTCTCTCTACTCTTGTACTTCAAAGTGTTCTGAGAGGAATTTTTCCAGTTAGCTTTTAACTTCATCTAGTTAGGATTAGCGAGAAAATTTCATACATCTCCAATTTTATTAGTTCTCTACCAACAAGCCCCTTTCCATTAACCAGATGGGCTACAATAACAGATGCACAATGAAAACATCCTGGTAGGAATTTTGAAGCTTACTAAAATGCCAGCATCAAAAACCACATGCAGAGATCCAGCATCATACACCAAGTGCAGAGCTTCACAATGAATGGAAGGTGTTAGGCAGCTTTATTAGTGGGCCAGTAGGTTATGACTTTTGATTTTCAGAATGTAGTTTATGTTACTTTTTTTCTTTTTCAGATAGGGTCTCACCATGCGGTCAGTCTGGCCTAGAGCTCACTTTCTAGCCCAGGCTGGCCTCAAACCCACAACGGTCCTCATGCCTCAGCCTCCCAAGTGCTGGGATTACATACTATTTGAAGAGTTGTGTCTGACAATGTATACTTGATTTAAATCAATTTGGAAATACTTGCCGTGAACATGATACGATGTAGATGTGTGCTACATTATTATCACCGAGCATTGCAGGATGACACATGGGATCATCAGCTTGCTCACCACTTATATTTCCTGGGAAGTTTCCTTCTTGGAGAAAGGATTTTCTTTGATTTGCTATACAACACTTTTATTATTTAGTTTTAGAGAAAGAATGAAAAAAAGATGGGCAGGTGAAACAGTAAGTCACCTGAAACAAAGGCACAGCCATCCAACTTTACAAAACTAAGGAAGCATTTATTTTTAGGCCTATGGGCAGATGTGCAGAACTTCCCCAGGGGAAGAGGTATTATGGTTAGAAACCCAAATGACAGAGAATGACGGAACAAGGTACAGTGCAGTGAAAGGTGCTCTAATGTCACAGTGCCTGGCCTGGGGCAGCTGCGTTCGCTAAGAGCCGATAAACTATAATAGAGGCAAGTGCCTCTGTGGTACTGTTCTAAGAACTGCAAGGCTGTGGGAATTCTCCCCCTTAAAAAAGTGTCTTCTATTTCACCAAATGACAGAATAACAGTTCTATAACACTTCACTCCTATGGCAGTTATTTTTCTTTTCCTTGAACAGTGTGACCTTATCAGTATATTATCTCATAAAGTACAGGTGAATACTTGAAAACCTGTCTTACTGTTGCAGTTAATTGGCAAAATACTTCTATAATTTTAGGTCCTGACTACAAGCATCAAAATAGTACTGTACTTTTAGCAGCAGACGGAAGTAAATCATTTCAGGATTCTTTTTGTAACTAGGACTGTTGAAAACTATATTCTTAATGATTCCAGAGAATATTGACTTCTACGGATTATACTGAAGTTTACTGTTTTAGAAATTAAAATTGAGAGTTCCATGTGCATGCGTGTGTGCAGACGTGTGTGTGTGTGTGTGTGTGTGTGTGTGTGTGTGTGTGTGTGTGTGTATTTGGGAGGGGTTCATGCAGGGTTTCTTAATCATGGATCTATGGACATTTTGAGCTGGATACTTCTGAGACATGGGGGCAGTCCTGGGCAGCGCAGGATTACTGCCCTCTGCCTACTACATGCAGTAGCATTCTCCTTCAAGTTGTAATAACCAATAATGTCCATTGTTGGACAAGATCTCTCCTGTTAAGAACCAACTGGTTAATACAAATACCAAAAAATAACTACCTTTATAACTTCATATTCTTATTCCCATATTTCATTAGGTGAAAAGTGTATCTCTGTTTACACTCATGGGCATCTCCTCAGTTAACTGAATAGAACAAAATTAGATTCTCATGTTTGTTGGTCCGTTTGCAATTGGTTTTGGAAAAGCAATAATAAGACAACCTAATCTCATAGAGAGATATATTTGGACATAACTGTATTTTTAAAATATTTAGATAATTGTGGACAGTTTACTTTACATTGCACTCTGTAAGAATACATTTCATCAATTAGGTACAATGGGACTTTACATGGTATCTCTGAAGTTATTTCATTACTATTTACTGCTGTATCTTGCACAATGAATAGTTCTTTTCCCACTACACGATTTATAACATGAATAGTTCAGCTCGGAAAATACTGGTTCAGATTTCTATAAAACATCAAAAACACTTGTTTAGCATCATCACCAGTTTCAGCAAACATCTTCCAGGTACTGAAAAGCTGTGACACACACAGCAGGATGTATACATTTTCCAAAAATTTTGATTTTTAGCACCATGGCTTCACTTTTGTCTTTGGATAGAAATACTTGTTAGTTTTCCTTGTAGGCCCACTTTGCTCATTTTTTATATTTGTCCTTTCATGCAGAAATGGTATTCTATGTTAGTCTGTTCAGCTCACAACAAAGTCACAAATGCTTTTCCTTAGCCCAAACATACTTCAATATGCAGAAAGGCTTTACCTGAACTTTCATTTATCCATAATAGTTAAAAGAGGAGCCTAGATGTATCTACATCAGTCTTTACTGCTTCATCAAGGACAATCTTAAAAGAAACAGGCTTTTCAACGAAACTGCAAGTGACAGTGAAAAGAATGACTGCGGATATAAGTTGGGACCACAGGCTTGATTCTTGTTGAGATATCAGAAGTTTTACTTTTCTTTTGATACAAGCATTACAAGTGTCCAGTGGTGAGAAAACAAGTCATGTCTTCATGCATTTGTAAGAACACTTCGATCTAAGGAGCCTCCTGGAAAAGAAACTGGCGAAGCTCCAGAAGTCCAAAGACGATTGTGAACCACTGGTTTATGGGAGCACAGGATTTTCTGTAATGAAAATACTGGTCTCTTAGTCAAAGGAAGCTAAGTTTCTAAACCCAACTCACAGAAATAAAAAAGACATGAGGAAACTATAGGGCAATAGAGGAAACAGTTGGAAATCTTTATCTCATTCACATTTATATATTTATATATTTCAATACTTGATTCCCCGTCACTGCTGGTTTACTAGCATTGCCTGTGGGGAGAGTCATTACTTAGAGGAGCCTTTAGCTGGTCACATTAGAAACGTCTGCACAGTACTTGATGCACTGAAGAAAAGGAAGTCGTAAGGCCACAATCCAGGAGGAGAGGTGAGAAATGTCTTTGGTGTGTTGAGGGTTCTGACTTTTTCCCCATTGTCCTCTACTCCTAGCAGGTATTTAACTAAGGTATCTATCATTGCACTTGGATGTACTTTCTTCCTTTATAGAGATGCAAATAGATCCCTGGATATTTTTCATGAGGGACTGGATCCAATCACAGTGTCATTTGCTTGAGATTATAATTTTTTACCTCATGGAGTTGTGTTTCTTTCTTCTATTTTCCTTTCACATTAGTTGACAGATGGAAATCACACCCTTCTCTTTAAAATTAAATCACAGAGTTGTCCACTTCATGATGTATCTCATCTTTTCAGTAAAGGGTTTCTTTCAGGGCTATTATAGAATGAGAAGTGACTTGCAGCTTTCTTACTGAGCTAAGAGGAATGAATATACTATTCAAATAGTAGAAAACATAACTACTCAAAAAGCAATTTTTAGTAGCCTCTAACCATATTAGTAGTAGTTAAAAGCCACGGGATATGAAATCTCTGAGCAGGGAATTAGGCTGGACATGACAAAAAAATTTAAAACACCCTTCCTCAGGCATACTATCACAATTTGGTGCTTAACACTTATGTGACTGCTGACTACTATGTAGAAATGCAACTCTAGAGGATACGGTGGTGGGAGACAAATTACATTCTTTTAGATGTCATCACAGAGAAATACAGTGTATCATCAAGGATACTTTCAGGCTAAAAATGAATTTGAGAATTCTGTTAGCAAAGATAGAAAGGAATATTGATTTTCTGAGCTTCCACACTTCTCTGTAGCTTAGCAATAAAGCATACATTCTCAGAGATACACTGGTAGTGAATCATGCTCGTGCAAACCTGATAGAGTTCACTTACTGTCTTGGTTACTTTTCTCTCCTTGCTGAGACAAAACACCCAATGCCCCAAACTAAGGAAGGAAAGGTTTATTTAGCTTACAGTTTGTGGAGGTCTCAGTCCATACTTGGTTGGCTCCATGGCAGACTGACACATGGCAGAGGGCAAATATTCATGGTGTGGAAGATAGCAAAAGCAACAAGAGCAAAAAAGAGTGGCAAGCAGCCTCTGTCCCTCCCTTATAAAGTATGCAAACTGCTGCCCCAAGAGCAGGTGTAGCACTCACACCCATAATCCCAGCATTGGGCCATGGACCAGTCAAAAATCTAGAATCATGTCCCATGACTGCATAAGGATTTGGGGGACATGCACGCACAAACCATAACATTTACACAACAAAAATGGTGTGGCCTATTAGCTGGCTGCTTATTGGGGTGTCACTGTATATGTGATCATCACTGACCAAAGTGTCATTACAGATAGTAAAAGTCCCAGTGTTTCTAGTTGAATATAAAGACACATACAACCCAAATGAGATCTTTTTTTATTTCAAAGACAAAAGAATGGAGACATATACACCAGAATAACACAAAAACAAAACAGGAAATAAAAAAGTTTTAGAGAAGATAGTAGTGAATTAGCACTGGATGCTGCATTACATAATGTCATTTTCACATTTGTTAATACAAAAACAATAAAGGAAATACCAAATTATGGAGAAGATAGTAGGGAATTAACACTGGATGCTGCATTATACAATGTTATCTTTGCATTTGTTACTCAGTTATTCAGATGGTTACTTGTTCGATTAATCATTTTCCCCACCTGCATATCCGTTTTCCTACCTTCCAATCAGTCATCTCCCTTCTGATAACTGTACTTTTTGGTTTAATTTACTCCCTTGGGCACTCACATCGGGAAGAGACATGGCTGCTTGAAATTATGCTGCAACAAACATGAGTGTATACAGATTGCTATGGCAGGAGGTAGAAAAGCAACCATCTTCAAAGGCAGTAGATAGGCAGGGAGCTAGGTTCACTATAGTCAAGCCCCCACTGACAAGCCCTCAAGGCCAACAGGGCTTTGGTTGAGTAGGTGGGGTTACCCAGTGAACTGCCAGGCTCCACCTCGATACAGCACATCTGGAGGCCTGGTAGTCCTCAGGGTCTCCCTTGTGGACCACTGGGCTCTGCCCCCTCAAGGCGCTCTGGGGGACCCAGTCGAATCCACAGGGGTCGCTTCTGTAGACTGCTGGGCTCTGCCCCAGGGCCGAGATGCCAGAGGTTGGTCCAGGTCTTCAGGGTTCTCATGTGAGCTGGAGGGAGCCCCCTCTCCCCTCAGGCTGCTGAGCTCCCTGTCAAGGCCCCCAGGGTCCCCTTATAGGCCACTAGTGTCTCCCTGCAGGCCACCTATGACTCTTTGGAGGCTATCCCCACCCAGCTAGAGGACAGGGTCTACACCCTAGTTCTAGGTCTTCGCCTCCTCCCACCTCTCGATCTGCAGTGTTGCCACTCCCTGCCCCTTGCAGCTACCTGGGCATTGGGCGCACGTAGGATGCTGGGCACAAGTGGCATGAGTCTCCCCCACTGTGCTCACTGTGGTAGTCCAAGGTGTGTACTACATTTAGTTATTAGTTCTAGGAGAGAATTGGAGGATTTTTGTCAGGTGCTTTGTAGAGTATGTTGTCTCTCAGACTCCAGAACTGCTGCTTTTTGTGTAATTTGTCACTATGGGTTCATATAAGGTTCATATATGTAAGCAGTATGAAGTCTCTCTTGGTGCTCATATTAGTAGTTTAGGGTGAGTCCTGAAGCTCATGGACTCAGCCCGTTGCTGTCAGGAAAACATGTTGAGTGCTTGGGCCACAAAGACTCAAGGTGCTCAGAGAGGGAGTTCAGGGTGGAAGCTGAAGCTCGGTAACTCAGCTCGTGCTTCCTGCTTGGTGTTGCGGGGAGAAGGGTGTGGGGCCATGTGGTCCGCCTCAATCTGCAGCTCTCTCTTACTGTTGTGCTCCAGTTCCTGTTTGTTCTTTGGCTGGATCCCTGGGAATTGATGTGGCCCTGGGGCTGCTGCCGCTGCTCTCTGCTGGTAGTTGCTCACACGGTGGAGAGATAGGAGGTCACAGCCTCAGGGCAGGCATAGAGCTGGGTGTGGCGGGCTGTGTACTGGTTGCTTTGACTCTGCCTTGCCTCTGGATACTGATTAGAAAGGTTGTTGCAGAGTGGGGATTCTGTTTTCGTGGCTGTTGTAACCTCTCATCCTCACACTGAGTTCAACAACACCTCCCAATTGCAGCTGCCTCATTTCTGGGCTGCGATTTCTCCACTCCGGTTTTGGACAAGCTTTCAGAACTCCGCTCTCTCCTGGCCAAGTCAGGAGGCTCCCGCGAGCACAGGCCTTCAAGACTGAAGCTTTGAGTGCCAGAATGAAGGAGAAGGCCAAGGGTGTGTTTGGAGCAGTGGCTCCCTCCTTCTCTGCCTCCTCTTCCTCTAGTTGCACCCTGGCGGCCCTCTGAGATTTTCCTCCAGGAGAGGTCTTGTTTGTTCTTTCTGAGGGCTTCAGTTCTCATTTCAGATGCTTCCTAGGTCCATTTTTCTCCTTCCTGAAATTCGTATGTTGCTATATTCCAGTGTCTGAGTGGCGATCCTCCAGGAGGATCTTTCTCTGCTGCTTACCTGGTCACCATCTTCCTGGAAGTCGAAACTGAGATAATTTTAAAGAACAGGAGAGCAGAAAGTGAATACTGATGTCTTCAGAGAACATAAAGTTTTCTTCAGAAAATACTTACATTGCATCATTTCCCCTTCCAGAGAGCAAAGCTTCCAGAGGAATCCTTTGACGAGATCCTGAACACAAATCTATTTACAGATTTGTTGCTAATATTTTTGACACTGGATTATTTCCAGCTGAATGTGCCATAGCAACTTTGGTAAGATGTTTCTTTTTTCTTGAGAATGTTTAGAAAATGGTCTTGTATAATGAAGAAGGCTTTTTTTTCAAATTAGGTTCTTGATATTATCATCAAAACTTTATTCAGAGAAGCAGCCTTTTCTCACTGCTAAGACAAAGTACAAAACCCCCAAAGTTAAAATGGGAAAGGTTTATTTAGCTCATAGTCCTGTTACAGTCCAGAATAGGCCGGTTCCAAATTAAGGTAGCACATGGCAGAAGGGCACCAGTTCACAGGAGCGAAGACATTAAAGAAACAACAGAAAATGCTGAAGCAAAGCCTCTTTCTGTCCTTTATACTGTATTCAGTCGGCTGGAATTAGGGCAATACCAATCCAATCAGTGAACTGACTGACCAGTGATCACCTGCCCATCATCTCAGTGCCCTTAACCCTAGCACAGCACATTCTATATTCAGCCACCTCCGAAAAGCAGGGTACTCTGGGGGACAACTAGACACAAACTATAACAAAGCCTTTCAAAGGAAAGCAAATAAATATACTTGGTTCCCATAATCAGTATGATTTAAAATGGTATCTTTACTCTTCTTATCACAGTATCCTTGCAATTAAGGCGAATGAAGAGCCTCCCCCACACACACACCTCAGCACACACACACATACTTAACACCATGAACATTACACATGTTGTGGAGTGGGAAGGAGAACAATAATGAGCCCATGTGAGCCACAGAGCCTGATTCCATGCAGGTCAAAATAGGTACCAAAATGTGTTCCAGGATATTCACTGCCTTAATTTCTCTGTTTTTTGGGTGGTGATTATCAGTCCATCCCTGCTGAGAGCTTGTGTTTGCTCATGATGTTGCCCAGCATGACCATAGCAGCAGTTCTGAGGAAAGGTTTGAGTCCTAGCTGTGTTCTCACATTGGTGTTAACCCTATAGAATTCTGAAAGTGAGATTTTATAGTATTGTCTTGGATACTTTCCTCTCATTGCTGAAACAAAATACCCAATACCCAAAAGGAAGAAAGGAAAGGTTTATTTAGCTTACAGTTTGTGGAGGCTTCAGTCCATACTTGGCTGGTTCTGAGGCAGAGTGGCACATGGCAGAGGGCAAACTGTTCAGGACAGTGGAGCACAGCAAAAACAACCAGCAAAAGGGAGGAATGGCAGGCAAGCAGCCTCTCTCCTTCCCTTACATCGTAAAATGCCTATCCCCATCCAGGGAGTGTGTAGCTCTGACACCCGTAATCCCAGCAAACTATCTGCCCTAGGGCAGGTAGAGCTCTCACACCCATAATCCCAGCATTGGATCATGGATCAGTCATAAACTCTAAAAGCCACCAAATAACTGCATGAGGATTTGGGGGGATATGTGGACACAAACCATAACATTCCACCCCTGGTCCCCCAAAGACTCATGCACATCCCTTTACACAAATAGCGTTTAGTCCATCTGCAAGAGTTGTCAAGGTCCTAACAGTTACAGTATTGCTAAAAAGTCCAAGTGCCAAGTCTCCTCTGAAATGTAAGGCAAACTCTTAGCTGTGAGCCCGTGCACAAATGAAAAGTTAAACACTTCCAACAGTCAATGGAACAAAATACACATTACCATTACAAAAGGTAGAAACATGGGGATATAGAGCATTATGACCAAAGCAAGTCCAAAATCCAGCAGAGCTAACATTATGTAGTTCCAAATCCAGCATCTGAAGAAATGTGTGGTGTGTTGTGAGTTCCAAAAGGCTTGTATAATTCCACCCCTATGGCAATTCTGGTGGTTACAGCTCCCACGGCTTCTCTCTTAGGCTTGCTTTGCTCCCTCTTTGCAGCTTTCCTTAGATGATCCACGGTCCTGTCTTTTCTAAACTTCTGAGGTCTCCAGTGCACCTTTTGCTTCACACTCACAGCCTCACACATTGCCCTCTCTGTGGCACACTACCTGGCCTCCCAGGCCTTCTGAAATCTGCATGGAGGCCTCTTTAACCTCAGGACTCTTGCATTCTCCTTGCACCTAAAGCCAGGGTCACGTGGATGATGCCAAGGTCTGCTGCCACCCAGAGCAGTAGTCTGCAGCATGAAGGAACATGAATCACAGCATTTTTCTCATTTAATGTTTCTCATTTAACGTTTCTCATTTAACATTGCAATTTAAAAAAAAAATTCTCATGATGTTCTATTTGGGGGACTCTCCTAAGCCTTGTCAAGATTGTGTGAAAAGAAAGACCTGTGCAGAGCTGCTATGCGAAGATCTTCCAGTGACGGCAATTTCATTGGGACTGGACTGTCTAATGCCATCCTCCCTTAGTAGGGAGAAGCGGGACCCATGGCATCATGAAACCCTCATTTACAGCAGTTGGACAACACCACCTCTCTTGCTGAAAACAAAATACCAAATTTAACATTTGTATCAAAAGGGAAGAACTTGAATTTCAGAAAGTCCTGGACAGTGAAAGGTGCACTGCAATAGAAAGAGAGAGCGCTTGTTACAGCAGCACCGCACTTCCTTACTGCAGAGACATGAGCAGACTTACAGACACCACACAGCAGCTGCAGCCAGCTGGCACGGGTGTTTTCTCACTCCCCAGGCCAGTGCCTGTGAGCTCCGTGGGGATTTTGAAATATGGTTTTCAATTTAAACTGATCTAAAATTTTCAGTTTTTAAAATTACATTTTAAAGAGCTCTCAGATCTTCATGGTAATTAGAAAGAAATCGCTCTTGTTCCTGACTTTGCAGAACTGCCTTTCACCCCTGAGTATAGTGTAAGTTGTAGTGTCTCCCTAAATGATCTTTGCCAGGCATAGTAAGTTATTTTCTATGTTTAAATTCTAAACCTTTGGGGGATTTCTATACATACTATGGCTATTTATTTTTACTTTAATTTTATTATAATCAGAGAACACAGTATATATGATGTGACTCATTTGAAAAGTAACAAGAGTTGTTTTATATGGAAAATAGGTATTTCTTTTTAAATACCATAGTCTATTTAGACTTTAACAGAACTGCTCCTAATTCCTACCATTTTGATCTGAAACTGTATCATTTTTAGTGTTTTTGTGTTGTTCTATTTTTGTTGATGATATTATTTTGTTATTGCTTTTTGTTCTCTTTAAAATAAAAAACAATGCCTATTGCATGTTCTTAGATATTGTCCAATTGTCAAACAATTCAAATTTGTTGTTACCGTCACTTATGTCTTCCACAGATTTGTTAAATTTCTACTTATTCTGTAAATATCATTGAGAAGGCTAGTAAAATTTCACACTACATCATGGGTTTGTGTACATTTCTCTACAGTTCTATCAGTTTTACTTGATGTGTTTAAATCCCTGTTATCTCATGCATCAATGTTTAGAGTAGTGACATTCTCTTCATACCCAGATCCTCCAATACAAAATGTGCTTGACCTGGATAATATTCTTTGCACTCAAGTGTACTTTCCTTTTTTTCTTTCTTTTTTTTTTTTTTGGTACTGGAGATCAAACTCAGGACCCTGCGCTTGCTAGGCAAGCACTTATTCCACTAAGCTATATCCCCAGCCCCTCAAGTGTACTTTCAATTACAGTACAATGGTAGCTCTGTCCGCAAACTTAATTTGTTTGTGACCTTGGGGAAGATGGCTGCATTTGTATTCACAGAGGCAAGTTTGCCATAGTTGCCTTTGTGAACTGATGTGCAGTTTGTACATGGAAGGAAAACTTTGTTGAGCACTTCTGTTTGAGATCCACATTATTTGTAAACAGAGGCATTCCTGAACTGAAGCACGGACCATCTTGCAGCCATCCAGGTATGTTTTGAGTAGCAAAGGTCAATGATGATCCTTTTCTCTCTGTTAATTTTGAAAACATACATTTTTTATGCTGGAGGAAATTTCTAGTAGATAATATGTAATATAGTGTCTAACTTTGATTTGAGGTCTTCCACATCCTGATAGTATTTGTGACATCTTGACTTGTGTTACTTTGTTACAATTCACCACAGGATTTGTTATTTAAAGAAAAATATATTCAGTATCTTTCCAATTTTGAGTGAAAAACTCCAAAGTGATGATGTTGGCAGGTACTGGAAACTGATACAGCCATTATAGAAATCAGTGTGGAGATTCTCCAATAAACCAAAAAAGTAGAATTGCATTTGACATGGATATTTCCTTTCTAGGTATCTTCCCTAAGGAGTTAAAGACATCACAACACAGTGATATATGTATACCCATGTTTTTATGAGCATAATTCATAGTAGCTCAATCTTTGGAAAAGCTTATATGTCTATCAACACATCAAAAATGGATAAAAATCTGTCATATTTATGCACAGTTGAGTGCTACTCTGCCACAAAGAAGAATAAATGAGTCATTTGGAAGAAAAATAGATGCTTCTTGAGACCATAATGTCATATAAAGTAACTCAGACACACAAGCTTAAATATCACATGGCTTCCCTTAAAAGAAAAATAATCTATATATCACAAAATAAAAGACAGATAACAGAAAAAGTGCAGTAGAAAGAAAGAATTTGTAATGCAGCATGGAACATGTATCTAGAAGTATATCTTGACTTAGTATAAGTGTCTCACATGTTTTTTATGTCCTGGGGCTTCCTTGTCTGCTTTTCAAACATATATATATATATATATATACACACACACACACACATACACACACACACATACCTATACATATTTATAGGGCCTTGTAAGATAACTAAATGCGTCTGATATTGGAAAAATAAAGTTGGGATGGAAGGAAGGGAAAAGAGAACTGAAAAGTTATGTACACATACCCATTCCCTACAGTGAAAACAATGTAATCATTATGCATTGAAAATATGTACTAATAAAGGTAAAAATAAAAATAAGAAATCATCATACAAAGTGGAAACAGTAACATCTTTGTGTGCTTCAGCGTAGTCTGAATAACAGGGAATTATTGAAAATAATTAATGAATTTTATATTAACTTAGTAAATATCTATGTCAAACCGAGAGCCACAAAGGAATTTTTAAAAGTAAAATGTCTTTGTCATTGGCAAATTACATTCATATCAATGTTGACATTCTAATGCAAATCACAATTCTATTAATCATATAAAACTATATCCACTACATTTTCTCTTCATTTGGTTGTATATTTGCCTCATTTACATAACATTAGGTTTCAAATTGTGTTCCTAGTGCTCCCTGGGCCTAAGATTGCCATTTTCTACACTTCGAGTTCCTGCTATGTTTATCTGTAAAATAAGAGCTAACAAGGAAGATGTCTAGTCAAAGCCAACATAAGAATTATAAACAAATGTAGAAATAATAGCAACGAAAAGCCCCGTGACCTATACAGTGAGAGGGAGTGATTTACTGCATAAAGCAATCACATGTTTCTTGAAGGGAGGAGAAACAGTATGTTCCTTGAAGGCCAGGTCATTTTCCTCTGCTGTCCTGAAGCAAACTGCTTCCCAATAATTACCGGTGAACAGCTCTGAATGAATGAAAACTGTGGGTGGAGAAGACAGTGATAGGAAACGTCGCTAGTATAATCAGCGCTGACACAGAATTCATCCCGAGTAGACAAGTGCTGACCCAATGGCAGCTTTTCTCGTCTTCTATGAAGAAAACGTCAGCCTAGGTAAGAGGAGCATGCACGGCTTGGAAGTGCTGGGACCTGCCAGAGCCCAGGAGCCGACTCTGACTCCAGTGTGCAGTTTAGGCAACTTGTGAAAGGTTTATTTTCTTCATCCACAAACGGAAATATTATATTACATGGCCAGTCAGACCCTGTCCTGCTGCCATGTCTTAACATGCAAGTTGAAAAAGCTTAACAACTTGTGCATTTAATAAAAAGGACCCTCTATGGTATTTTACAATTCTAAAATTTTAAATGAGTTTTCATTATTAAAATTTGTTAACAATACCTTGTGAAACTTTTAAAGATATTTGGTGTACAAGATGGAATAAAACTGCATTGCATTCACAATAAAATGTATGAATTTTATTTTCCTCACTAACCCTGCACCTCCAAGAGGCTTCACGTATTGAAAGCCACTGGTAGGTGACAATGTCCATGGCTGTGGCATGCGGTCTGTTCAGTACTTTCCCCAGACCCATGTATTTCAGCATCAGTATTTAGGAGAAGGCTGTTACATAACGGGTTTAGAGACAAGAGATGAACAGGGCCATGGGGTTAACAAATGTTGAGCATATCTGAGACACATTTGTGATTTTTCAGTCAAAAAGAAAACTCAAGAGTAAAGAACCACCATACTTGCAAAGAATAAAAAATAGAGAAACTTTCCTACTGCTTCTTTATATCAAGTCAGACTCAGGAGCACAGGTGAACATTAAGGTACCAAAATCTGTATGCAGTGAGATGTGGGCTGCTATAATGTTACTCAGGCTAGTGCGGAAGAAAGAAAGCAAACTGAATCAGAACTAAATGATTGTATTCAGCAGTGACTGACTTAAGAGTAATAAACAGATGTGACTCCATGAGAAACCACAAAATACAGAGAAGCAAACGCACTGCACACTGACGTGTCCATAAAAATGTACTCCACGCTGACGTAACTTCCCAGAGTGCTGTGGTGACAGGTAGGAAAACAAAGGGGAATATGAAAAGAAAACAAAACCAGAAAGTCAGAAAGCAAATGGCAGAGAAGCTGATAAAGCTAAAATCAACACTTGCTGGGAAGAAACCACTGCCGGTTAAGCATGACATCATTTTAATGTGAAAGAGAAATAGATGATCACTGTCCTTTCACACGCATTGTAAATCACAAATTTTGATGCCTTGTTATTTTCATCAAGCCTCCTACACTGATTATGTTTTCTACTTCTTAACATGATGTTTGCTTACTTGCCGGCATTGAGACAGTTCTTTTTGCAGTGCATTCTCTGAAGGCCAAAAAAAAAGAAAAATAGTATGTAAAGCTCTAACTGAAATTAATCTGATAGAGATAAAAACTATTTCACAATAATGTTGATCACTATCATTGTGTTTCTTTCACTTGGTGTTTCTCTTATCTACCACTACCAAGGGCCATTTAGACTTGTTTGGCACGTGACTAATTCAAACTGTGTCTGTTCACTGACAATGTTAATCAAAGAGAAAGAATTTCCAGTCTTTCTCACACCTGTCTGCTAAAGAAAGCCGTACCTACCGAGGTGGAAGGTGTGTATTTCTTTTCAGATTTTGGAGGAAAAGGTGAGAAAGCAGAGTCAGGCAAGAAACAAAAGCACAGCTTAAATCGATGAAGTATGTAGAACTCTGTCAGACCTTACAAAGTAACAAGTTAAGAGTGATGAAAAGGCCAGGCATGGTGGTGCACGCCTGTAATCGCAGCACTTGGGAGGCTGAGGCAGGAGGATCATTGTGAGTTTGAGGCCAGCCTGGGCTACAAAGTGAGCTCAAGGCCAGTCTGAACTGCGAGACCCTGTCTAAAAAAAAAAAAAAAAAAAGACCAAAGAAAGAAATCAGAAAAGAATGATGAAAAGGAGAAAAGCGAAAAGTGTCAGACGCACCAGAGATCAACAGCAACACATAAAGTTCCTGCATCGCTGTTCAACTCCAGCAATAAATGGGAAATAAATGCGCACATTTAGAAAAATTTCAACATTAACGTGAATGTGTGTTTTCTTGGATAGTGACAATACGTGAACATGTAGAGAGGCTGCACTGTTATCACGACTAAAATGCAAAGCACCACATTCCCAGTCAGGACCCTGACTGAATGGCACCATTTAAGGTAAATTTCACACCGCACTATTGTACGCTTGCCCACGCACTCTTATTTCTGAAAATTCAGTGCTATAAGTCACACACTGTTTTCTGTTCCCTACACTAGAAAGTGAACTAGTTAACTGTGAGGACCTTAGCTCTTTAAAAAGGTCATTATTTCAGTATCAAAACTTAAACAAATGAGAAATACCACATGAGAGGTAAAGGTACCATATATGATTACTAGGAAATGAGAAGACAGCATTTTCATAGTCTCTTTTTACATAACAATAATGCCTTTAAAATATCAAATTTCTTCTTTAGTTTAGTCCATAACTAATAATAAAATATGTATAGTTTTTGCTTTTCTTTGCTCTATTTTGCAGTACGGGGTTTAAAGCTGAGCCTGCATTGACACTGAACTACATCCACAGTGCTGAGATGAGTGGCATGCACCTCCTCACCTGACGCTATAGAGATCTTTACGAGTTCTGTATTTTATAGCCAGGTTCCGACTACTCATACTTGGAAACGTGATTAAACAACTAATTTAATTAATCTGAAATATTACAAATCACTGCTGCACAAATTATTAGCTTTCCTCTCAGAAGACCAATGCAGAGTTCACTGATGCAATTTTTCCTAGTCATTGCCAAGTCCACTGAACTGAAGGATTTTGTATTTGACTGCTAATAACTAGATCCAAGGCCATGGAGAAACGGGACCTGTGAAAAATGAAGAGTAAGAATAGACACTTCTATGTGCTCAACTAGCTGCATATATTTTAGGATATCTTGCTAGTTTAATGTGTTAACTGAAAGGTATTTCCATGGTCTAAATCACCTACACTGTTTGATCTCAGGAAACTCCCAATGATTGTTCCAAGCAATCAGCCACAACCTTGAATTAGCTAGAAAATGACATAGATTCTCAGTATTAAAACATAGAGATTGCTCAATTAAAATCTTCACTGATGCCTACAAGTGACAAAGGAAGATTTCAATTGTGTAACATATATTAGTCATGTGCATATGGCCCATTCTACAAAAAATTTGTTCTTTAGAAAATTTTGTTTCATACAAAGAATTGTGATTCCTGAAGTGGTATAACATATATAAAAACACAAGATTTCTACATATCAAAAACCTAAACAAATCAAAACTTATTTCTTTTCAATCTGTTAATAATAGACAGGGATTATATGTTTTTCTTGAAATACTTTTTCTCAGCTAAAAATTTCTATTTCAAAACACTATATTAAAAGGATTGCATCACTCTTTTAGAAATATAATTACATGAGACTATCTTCAAGAAGTCAAACTTTGAAAACTTAAATTTTCCTTTTCTACAGAGAAATATGCAGTAAAACTGACAGCAAAATTCCTGATATTGCTGCTTATAGAGATTGTTCAATATAGAGACTCAGTGTATCCCACATCATACATGAGAAATGATGAGGTTACCTGAACCAAACACAAAAAATCACAAAGTGAAAACGTTTAGGAAATAAATACTGTTAATAGGTAAAGTAACTACAAGAGGGGAATCACATTTCTGATCATGGACAAATTAATTTAAACCAATCTTTGAGCTGAGAAGTGGAATACTCAAAGAAAAGATATTTAGGAATGTATATGTATACACAAATATGTTTGACAGTTGTAGATTATGAACAAGTGATAAACTGGGAAGTTCAAGGTTCAAGCAGGGTAAAGATGAAATTCTATCCCAAAGAACATGCATTTTGGATTACTTTTCTGCCAGAAGTATCTGGTGATTCCAATACAGGAAGCAGTCTGTTGGTTGATAGGCCCTGGGAGCCCTACAGGCTCAGCAGACATTTCAACAGACTAGGTGGCTGGGGCCAAGCAGGTACCTGTAAGTCCCCAGGCTTTGGTTTGGGTGCCGTAGGACTGCACTGTACAAATGAAGCGGAGAACAGGTACGCCCTTATAAAGACTGAAACTCACTTTTGCATCATCTCAGTCTAATTGCATAAAAATGACCCCAGACGCTTAATGCCTTTATTTAGAAGCAAATGTAATCTTCTCTGGAGAAAGTTCATCTCAAGGTAGCTTCAAGTGAACTCTGATATTCTGAGAGGAGGGGGTAAGATACTGAGAAAATGAGGTAAGATTCAGAAGAGGGGATGCAATATTATCACCAAGAGTACAGAAACAGATCTCCAATAGGCTACGTCCAGGACGAGAAAATTTGACCTGTAAAAGGCCAGAGAATAAACATGTTAGACTTTTTGGTCCACATACACTCCCTGGAAATTTTTCCATCCTGTTTTTCTCTCTGGATTTTCATAGATGATCTTAACCTAGGTGTTTATTCCTTCCAATTAATTTCCGCCTGCCTTTTGGTGATGGATAAGTGGGAGCATTAAAAAAAAAACTAAAAGAGCAGTTTAGAGTACGTGATTAAATAAAGGGGCTCTGTGTGTGTCTAGCACACTAACACAGTAAACCTAGAGACAGAATATACACCATATATATAGGTAGATAGGTAGATATAGATATAGGTATCTTTTTCTATATGAAAGAATAGTTTTTTGGTAACGGCCCTTGTCTCCCATGTATTCCATCAGAGGTAGGCGAGGGCCTGGGCACACTGGTCTTTCATGTTTCTCACTTCATCCTTGCTTTGTCAATTCTTCCTGATAAATTCATGTGTTAACTGCATTATCAGTGCCTTTTCAGGTTTGGTTTCTCTTTCTTTACCTTTCTCTTTCTAATTGCTTGAGTCTAACTGCAGTCATAGACTGTGTGTAGTAAGATTTTCTCTTATCTTTTTAATAAAGTTGAATTAGGCCCTTATTTTATTCTTTCCTTGCATACAACCTGTTTCCTAAAAGAACAACAAGCGGTGCTGCCATCACTGAACACCCACATTCAAAAAATAAAAGACTCCCAACACAGACCTCATAACCTAGACCTATAAATAAAATAGTAAAGGTAGAACTTCAAAGAGATAACACAGCAGCCTCAAGGTGACCTACAGTTTACTGAGGCCTTTGCAAGCACCACACTAAAGACTGAGACTGGGAGAAAAATCTTTAGAGGACACAGATCTGAGGAAGAAGTGGTATCCAAAATATAGAAAGAATTCTTAAAACTCAGCAACAGGACAAGAACAGAATTAAAAATGGACAAAAGACTCCACACAAACATTTCACCAAAGAAGATGGCAAGCACATGCAAACATGTTCAACACTGTATGCCATTACAGACTTGTAAATTAAAACAAGATTTAACCCTGCTCATCATCAAATGGACACATTTTTTTAAAACATAAAATTGACAGTGCCTAATAAAACTAAACACACTTCACAAACTCCAGCAGTCACACTCCTAGGTATTTAACCAATTGAGAACACCTATGTCCACCCAAAAACCTATACACCAACAGTTTTGGTAGGTTCATTCATGACCACCAGAGATTAGAATCAACCATCAACTCCTTCAACAGGTAAATGCATAACACGGTACAGTCATGTAAATATCATTCAGCAATACAAAGAAATGATTTACCACATCAAGAAAAGACATGGAGGAATCTTAAAGGAATACTGCTAAGTGAAATAGGCCAATCTGAAAATACTACACACTGTGTGATTCCAGTTATATGGTATTTTAGAAGAGGTAAATCTATAGAGACAGTAAAAGGTCAGTAGTTGCCTGGGTTCACTGGAATGGTTGGACAGGTGAAACCCAGGAATCTTTTCAGGGTGTTAACTTTATTCTCTATGGTACTATAATGTGTTTGTCAATATTGTACAGTGTGGTGAGTGAACCTTAATACACACTATGAAGATTACTAAATCATCAAAATTCTAGCTTTCTATTATTGCCTTTCATGGTATTTTTCTCTTTGAAATGTTGCCAATCTTTGACTTCTTAACCCACACGTCTCACACAATACGGTCACGATATTTTGCTTTTAACCTTATATATCACTTTAAGCTCAATCTATAAAAAATCCAATCAAGAATAAAATCTTAGAACATTACCACAACAACTGACCTATCCCTTCAACACAAAGGACAAACATACACACAGAGATGAGAATATATCCACAAGAAAAGCAAAAACATCACACATACGTTGGAATGGGTGGAAAATCATGACGGAAATATTAGATTTACCCAGAGAACTTCTTACCTGCAAAGGGCAGTCAAATATATATGTGTTTAATTTTTTAAAAAATTGTGACAAGAAAATACATATTGCCATGAAACACACCCTCACGTGTCCCATCATTCTAGCCACCGTCTGAAGGAGTTCTAGAGGTCCTCTTTGCCCACTTTTAGGAGGTGTGAGCAAAATTTGGTAAATGCTGTTGCTCAGTATCATCCAAAGAAAGGATAAAAAGACTCTAAAATATCTTTATTAGTAGTAGTATTAGTATTAGTATTTCTACTTTGTGTGGCTGAAGACTGAACCCAGAGCCTTCCCTACCTTACTCACTGGATCTGGCACTGTTCAATACCACGTGACAATAAAAGGTGAATATTTTGAATCAATTCAGGCTATTGTCTGCCAAGACAGCACAACGAAAGATCCTCATGAAAGAAGAATTCCAGAATTGCCTCCGACAGTGGCAAGAATGAAATATGCTCAAAGTATGGGGAAATGTTTGTGGGGAAATTATTAGCAACAATACAATTTTTCTACTGAAACATTCACTGTATTTTTATCAAATCTTTTAGTTTCAGCAGTACAATGGATTAACAAATGTTTTTGAAATAAGGTGTTCATCATTAAAAATATTTTCCTATGTTTGTACGCACAAATAATGAAAACCATAAAATCATTTCTGTGTAGCAATCTCAAAGTCCACCTACAAGGCAGTAAAGCGGGAGAAATACCTTGAACATTCTGTGCTAATTAAGCTGAGGTTATAATCTCATTCTTGGAGGGTAACTGGCAACATGAAGCCTCTTGGCAGTGTCTCACCTGCAGTATAGGGTATTATTACCAGCATTGTTAGGGGAAAATCTCAGTATCATGAAATTTTACCAAAGCTGTCCTTCTGCTCTTTGCTCCCTGACTTGCGTGCAGAGTGGTGCCATCCATTACTTGTATTTGGATGCCGGATATGTCCGCAATTCTTATAAGCAATATCAGAGTCACAGTGCTGAGATGTGGTTCCAGGTACAGTGCTGCACTTCGGATAGCACAGCTAACATTCAGCTGGACAAGAGCAGAAACTCCGGACCATGAAGACCACGACTGGCCTTAGCAGTCAGTGTGGCTGGGCACCCAGAAAATAAAATACACAGATGTTATCTTGCTCTTCAACAGGAAACCTCACAAAATGGGAAAATCTAAATGATCCCCTTACCTTTGAGGTGATACAAGACAAAATAGAGTTAACTGTGAATGAATCCCAAGATATTTCTTTGTGTTTTTGAGACAAGGTTTCACTATGCACCTCTGGCTGGCCTTGAACTTCAGGGATCCTCTGGCCTCAGCCTCCCAATGCTAGGATTATGGGCATGTCCATCACACCCTGCCATAACTTTGAAACCAGTTTACTACACAGAAAATTTTAAATGCTCGTACCATAGAAATATCTAACTAAAAGCAATAAAGCAATGAAATTTAGTGTTTTAAAAATAATATAGAATGGATCATTAAATAAGGTATTTAAATAAGGTATTTAAAGCCTGTTTTCTTGCCATGGCACCCATAATGAAATACTCCAGCCGAAGGCCAGAAAATAGGACAGGAATAGAGACCTACATTTCTCCAGACATTTATCCTGTATACATAGTCATAGTTTTTATATGTCACCACTTTTAAAGTTCAGAAAACAGTGTATAAATATTGGTGAATAAATGAAGTAAAAACTATGGAAAACAGTAAGGAAAAACTTTTAAAACTACAAATTAAACACTAATTTTAGAATACAGCTCAATTATTGTAGATGAACTGAATTATTATTAAATAAATTATTATTTTGCCCATTGTGCAAAACAAAAATATACTGGTAACCAACAACTTTGACAACAGAACACCACAGGATCTTTTAGAATATGAACAAAGAAATGGAAATATTTTTGTAAAATTAAAAACACACAACTATTCTTTTTGTGAAGGCTCTATTGGTTTTTTAAAATTCCTTGCTCACTAGTAAAAACCTCTCAGAAGCAAAAATTTAGATCCCATTCATTAGGGACATCTTAAAGCATTATAGTACTTGCTAGTCTTACATTTGATCAAACAGAAATTACTTTTGTCTCAGAATGAGTTCCCAAGCATACAGTGGTAAAAGTTCTAAGTAGCACACTGCAGTCTATGAAACCCCACACTCTCCAGACTGACATCTTCCCAACCAATCAATCAAAAAAGTACCAGCTTCCTAGTAATTTAACAGAAAATGAGGGTAGATAAATGCAAATGGGAAAATTCTTTTTCCTCACTTTTCAAAAAAATTTTTAAAAGAAAACAGTATGAAAAAAGAACAATAGCAAAATACCAACAAAACAATGCAAGGACATTAAAAATGATAGGGGGTTTCAAATCAAATGACAGGGATTACCAGTGACTGTTATATTACATATTATTATCTTCAACGAAGTTGCTCGGATTACCACATGTAAGAATAGAAGACTGATCAAATCATTAAAGGAAATAAGAAAAGAATAATTTAAAAGAACATTAGAGACAATACATAGTTTCACTAGACAGGATTGTAGGAATTCACCAGTGTATGTTATACTGAAAATTGTTGTCGTCACAAGTTGCTCAGATTACCATATATAGGCATGCAAAATTGGTCAAAATGTAAAAAAAAACTTTTAATCATTAACTGTTCCCCTAACAAACCATCAGACACCAGCAGTACAGTTATACCACCAATACACACTCATACACACACACACACACACACACACACACACACACACACATATATAGATATATAAAGCCTTACTACTTTCTTTTTCTCCTTTCCCTCATCCCAGTTGTTCCTTCCTTTGAGCAATTTATTTACCTTTCCTATCATCTATTGTACACTTTGGGTTTTATTTACTATTTCATGTTCTTACACCAGGGAGGCAATGTGATGTTTACACATGTAAGACTGAGTCATCGAAAGCAATCAATCAAAAAAATACCATCCTCCTAGTAACTTATCTGAAAATGAGGGTAGATAGGTGCAAATGGGGAACTTCCTTCCCCTCACTTTTCAGAGAAGCCGACATGCTCAACAAACAAATCTAGACAGGGAGCAGATGGCCAAGTCCAAACGCAGCCCCCAAACCACCTGCCATCAGGACTCAGGCTGGTCCCCTCTGAGGCGTGTGGCCTCCCTGGGATGCACAATTGACCTCCCTCAATCAGGCACCACAGGACAACCTCAAACACTCACGTGAGAGGGGGCTAAGCACTCTGCATTTAGAACTAAGCAGAGCGTGGCCTCCATTTCCAGTGGGTAGTTTTAAAGATATGCAGATGTAGGTGGAGACGATTGTGCATTTATGGGTAATTCATAAATGTATACTTCAAAGAAAGGAAGAAATGAATGAAGAAAACGAAGGAATGAAGCAAGGAAGGAAAAGAGGAAGGAAGATACACAAATGATTATCACAGAAGACGGACTCTGCCAGGGATAAGTAAGTGAAGTGTGATGGGATCCATAGGATTTCAGAGAAGACCCTGATCGTTAACTCCTTCACTCAGCAAGAGATTTCACTAACTTTCTGAAGCATCTTAAATTTCTCCAAGTGCTTATAAACTTAATCCCAACAAAAAATGTGCCCAAGAAAAACAGTTGCAATAAATGTTTGGACTAGCACCAGCAATTTCAGAGATGAATTTACACACACACGTACACAGACAAAATCTAACATAGTATTTTCCAAACTCTATGCACATAGAACACTTTTAATGGCACATACATAAATGCTCCATCACAACCACAGTTTGGAAAATAATTAAATCACAGTATCTAAACTTTGAACAAAAAATATTTTTTGAATACTGCTGAACTCTTGTAACCTGAAGGATATATATTTTGGTTTATTAAAATACATTCATCTAAAGTCTGTAGCCAAAACTCTTAAACGGATGTCCAGTTTTACATAGTAATCTTTACATTTCTTTAACTCTATGCTCAGTTGGTTTTTTATTTTTTATTTTTTTTTTTTTTTTGCACCAGGAGTCAAACTCAGGACCTTGCACTTACCAGGCAGAGGCTGTGATGCTGAGCTATATTCACAGACTTGCTCAGTTTATTTTAATTTTTGATTTATTTTTAAAATGTATTTATTTATTTATTTGATCTCTTTTTGAGACAAGGTCTTGCTATTTGGTTCAGGATGGCATTGAACTCACTTGGTAGACCAGACTGGCCTCAAACTTGCAATGCGCCACTATGCCAGGCTCAATTTATTTTTATAATAGCTAAAAACAGAGCCTAAAGTTGGCACTTATATAAGAGCTAGAAGAAAGTTTTAACAAAATTAACTTATAATTTACTCATCTGTGTTTCATAAATCAAACTTACCTGAGAATCATGGTTAAAATGTACATGTGAAGTAGCAAGAATTGATATACAGGGCTATCTCTGAGTGGTAGCATCCACCTTACATGGGTGACCTGAGATGAATGTCTCCGTTCACATCAGGTCCACAACGCAAGCAGCCTTCACCTAACACAGGGGGTTAGTTTCCTCTGGGAAGTTTAAGCCTAGACCTACTGGATCCCACTTCTGAAGCACAGGCAAAGCTCCTTCATTCTGGAGGAGCTGTCCTCCTCACACAGGACCACTGAAGAGAGTGGTCAACTTCCAAGCCAAGATCCCTTGCCAGCTCGATGGGACCAGAACCACAACACAGAAGGTAGGTGTGGGGACTGTGAGAACGCCTCCGCACAGTTCACAGTCCAGCCGAGCAGGTGGGACCCACGTGTCCTGGGTGTTGAGCTCAAAACTGGCCCACAACAATACCCCAACAGCTATTGTCTGGGAATTTGCAAACACCACTTGTTCATGTGTAACATATGAACACAGATCCAGCAGTCGAGATTGCCTCTGAGTATGTGCAACACATTCTCAAAAGACTGAATTGTCAATTTAGTGAAGGACTGCAAATAATTAGAATCTAATGTATTGTGATGCATATAATGTAAGCATTAAATATTCATGTGTACTTTAAGAATATTATTAAGACATGTAGATCAGTCTATCATAAAATTTCTGTATCAAAAATTCTCAGAAGAATTTAGACTTATTTCACTGCAAAAGTCTTAAGAGTTACTGTTCTAAGAAATGCAAATTGTAGACCTGGGAGAATGAATTATAATAATATAAAAAGTTTCTTAGTACCACCACTTGTCTTACATAGCTAAAGTTGTATCTAGACATCCCCCTAAAGCCTCATGTGGTCATATGTGGGGTTTTTTCAGAGGTGGCTGGATTTAGAATATGCTCGAATTAAGGGTGTAATGGTACAATTAGACACATGGTCAGATAAAAGGCTTTTGCTTCATGTCAACATTTGTTTGCTTTAAACTGAAATAATATATTGAAAACATTTAGGTATAGTTTTTATTATTCCTATATTTAACTGACTGTAGAATTAACCCACTAGCAGTACATAAAGATTTGTATCCTATGGGCTGGTGATATAGCTCGGTGGAATAAGTGCCTGCCTGGCAAGCGCAAGGTCCTGAGTTTGATTACAAGTACCGCAAAAAAAAAAAAAAAAAAAAAAGAAGATTTGTATCCTATATAACCTGGGACATTACACAGTACGTATTATGCTTCTCAAAGGTTAGAAGTTTGACTCATGCTCTCACTGCATCTCCTGAATATCTAATAGCTGGGCATGTAGTGTAAACATATGCAGTATTTTCTCCAGTGAATCCATCCTTTTCTACATGAGTTCTTGGTGGACTATGTTCCCTTGGGAAGAATTAGAAAGTTGATTTCTACTGTGAATTCAGCAGTTTGTGTCAAGATGAGCTAGAATCAAGCAAGGTGGCAAAGCCCCAGGTTTGTACCCAAGCATAGGCACCAGGACTACTTGCACCGCTGGAGAAGTTCAGGGGCAGAAAGTCTCATCTATGAAATTGATTGTGCAACCTAGCATTCTACAGTACAATATTTTATGAATCATACTGAACTACAATGATGAAAAATCTGTTAAGATGGCTGATCCTTAGCACACTACAAAAAGTTCATGCATATATATGTATACATATATATAGATAGATAAAATATAGATACAGATTAATATACATATAGATAGCAATACGATCCAGATATACATGTATATATTTTGAAATCACTATGCGGCCCAGGCAGGCCGCGAATTTGCAGAGATCCTCTTGTCTCTGCCTCCCAAGCACTGGAATTATAAGGGTGTTGCTTTTTTTTGAAAAGAAGAACAGCCATGCGTGGTGGCACGCTCCTGTAATCTCAGCACTCCAGGAGGTTGGGGCCAAAGCGCCACAAGTGTGAGCCCAGTCTAGGGATGCACTGCTCAGTGCAAACATCTGGGGTCGATCCCCTGTACTGGGGCTTGGGCCCTCAGCTTCATCAGGTAAAGTGTGGGAAATTGCAAAAGTCACCTACACCCTGTAAACTTTCTTGTCAGAATGTGCATGGTGAGGAGAACCACCTCCCAAAATTCACTAGGAATAAATGAAATAATGTAAAGCATTTGACTCCAGAAGTACAGTATTTCTTTTAGCCTTTTCTTTTCTTTTTTAGAAAGGGTCTTGCTGTACAGTTGAGGATGCCCCTGAACTAACTATATAGGCCAGGCAGGCTTCAAACTTGTGGCAATCCACCTGCCTCAGCCTCCTGAGTGCTGGGATTACAGGCATGCAACACCATGCTTATCTAATATTTTCTTTTTTCTACAGAATTGCATATGCCTAAGTCCTCACTAAAAACTGGGAAAGATATTTCAAACCTTTTAAATTGTGATGATTTAAAAATTAGATCAACACAATTAAATGCCAACTCACTACATAACATTATCTCAAATATGACAAAGTCACTAATAATATGAAACTATGTATGATTTTAGTAATTATATTTCCTTGTTCTTTATGTAGCTTATCTCTTGAAATTTCTAAAAACAAACCTTTCAACAGTTGATAATAGTACCACAGTATTATAATAGGTCTCCTATTGAGTCTCACTGTAAAAAAAAAAGTATGCAATTGTGATTATAAATTAGGTGACTTTTTCAAAAAACTGTCTGAGAATTTACAATCAGTCTTCTATACTAAAATAGAATTGTCAAATTTCTGCTAGTAAAAGTTTCAAAAGTACTCATGCAGTCAATTTTTTCACCTTTTAAAATTTTCTTTATATTTGAAAGAGAAAAAAGATAAACAATGAAACCAAGTTTCAAAACAGGTTAGTAGGACAGTTACAACAGATGATACATTGCATATTGTTGTCTTCACAGTAATCAGAATACAAGATATAGACATTATATCTTGTCTAAACAATATTAGCAGATGACATTCTTTTCAAGGAACTAAGAGAAGCTGGCTATAAACCTATTTTAACTAACGTACAAGCATAAAAATTGTACATAGCATATAAAATAAATTCTATAATAATATATGTGAAATATTTCCTAAATAAAATAGAAAGGAAGAAACAGCACCTCAGAAAGGAAGAAACTGAAAGAAGGAAGCTGCAGGAAGCAAGTGCACACAGGAACTGTGAACATGTGGACAAAGTGAAACATCTGGCAGCCCCCAAAGACAGTGGTAACAGCAGGGGTGCTGAGGAGGGACAATAGGAATCCTGACTATGGCACTACCACGCAAGATGTGAGAGGGGATTCAAGAGAGCCTCCTACATTTCTGTGCACTGATCAGAAGAAGGAAAAGCTACGGATCCATTTTAGCTGTGATTAGGCTAATGCACAAATTAACATTCTATGGCTGTCTCCAAGGACAGAAGCAGAGCTCACACATTCAAGGGAGTGCCCCGCATGGCTGTTCCTTTGTTTCTCACACACATCACTTTCCAGGGTCATCACGGTCCGGGTGACATTTGTACAGCTTCTATTGGTTACACACACATTTTCTTCTTAAAGAATAGAGATCAGTAATGTGTCCAATACTTCGGAACTGTGTAAGCAATTTAGAGAGGGCATGACCTCTCTGGTGGCCCTCCTAATAAAAAATACTGAATTTAAAGCTTTAGTCTTGGCTTGTCATGCTTTGCTGACTAACAAGAGCTCAGAACAAAGTATTTTCAAAAATAGAACATTTAAGACTGGCAAAACTACTCAAAGCCACCCTTCCAAAGGCTTCCTATATGGCACATAAAAAAGTATATAAAAATCTCTTGTCAATAGCACAGTTATAAAGTGGATATCCATGTAATCACCATGCAAAAGTAAGCAGAAACACTGAAAGGGTACCCAGGGTTTGGAGGCAAATTTATTGGAAGTCAAAGGATACTGATGGGATCATTCCCAAAATATCAGGCCTCAAAGGTTCAGGGAGGAAGTTTGCTATGGGATTGCCTGGGGGAAGTACAGAGGTAGAGCACTTGGCTGTCTTTGATTGGTTCTTACAATATGCAGGATAGGAACTAGCTAAGCAGCACGG